>OMKY01253770.1:5147-25518 GCA_900302395.1 Bregmaceros cantori
TTCTCCTTGCTTCGTTAACCTATTTGTATAAATATTGATGAAATACAGTCAAAATCCTACTTGAAGTTACTCACCGAGTGGTCACATCTTCTGGACCAATAGGCTGGCTGCTTCTACTAGTGCTTCCAAAAGGAATGAGACAATGGAACGGGTTGAACTGATTATTAAATCATACGTTTGTGGGTCACAGATCCACACGATAACATTTGGGTGAGGAATATCACACCGCAAGTTACCACCACAATTTTTAAATAACCCTGTAGGTGTGTGCTCACACCAAATAGACATGTTGAAAAATAGCCAAATACACAGCAATTTAACAAGTAAATGACACAGGAAGTGACGTTCAGAGACCGGAAGTACCCCCTGAACTCGTCTAGTGCAAGTGCAATGGATATAGTCAGGCTGCCATCTGCTGGTGATTGATAGCATATTACCATGGATGAATCAATAATGGAAGACTTTTAAACAATGTTATGCAAATATCGCTCTGTGCCTGTTCGCCTGACCACGATGCTACCACCATAATGTCTGCCCCCGCCAAGCCATGAGGTCACCGTGCAAGAGACCTACACGATACATCAGAATAGTATTTCACAGTACCCTATGGTTGAATTAATAATCCTGATACTGGATCTAATATTCATATCTTCCTTTATTATTGTTCATTATGTCTTCAATATTATGTCAAGGTTTCAATATTTTATTCCAATAAAATACATGTTCTCATACCGCTTGCTTTTGAATGAATAAATGAATGAATGAATGTTTATTTGAAATTGGAGACAATTGATAAAGTAATTCAATGCAAAAATAAATAAATAACACAAGGCAAATAAAAACAGCAAGTATAAAGTATAACTTTAAAGTCTAACTCGTGTCTGGACATGTTCAAAAGGCATAGGAAGAAGTTATGAGTTAAGACTTCGCACCTCATACTTTTAATTACTTTTTTTTTTTTTATGTCTTTTTCCAGCCCAATCAGGCTGTTTTTTTCCCAAGCTTTATTTATTATGGTTAGTGGAAAGTGGAAACAGGTGAAGATGGGGGGCAGACATGCAGGAAATACGTTGGTGGCGAGATTCTAACCACCGACTCACCGCGCCATTAAGGCATATGTGTGCTTTCCAGTGCTCTGCCTAACCAACTGAGCTACTGGGCAGCACTTAATTACTTTTTAGATTTTATATACATCACATTTTTGCTATATACATTAGCGAATAAACAGAATATACAATTGCAAATAAAGAGAATATATTTTTATTCTATAGATACATACAAATTACAAATTTCATATCATTATGGTTTATTATACATACATAGACTCATGTTTTTCAGTTTCCTGTCTCTGGTGCCTTGATAAAGATGAATAACGTGTTACCATTGTGCTGTGCAGCTTACCAGTCCATGCTGTCTCTGGGCCAGGACCCGGCCAACGACTGCCCGGACAGCAAGCGCACGGTGCGGACCGTGATCCAGAAGAGAGGGCGCGGTGAGGCCATGCTGGGAGTGGAGTACTCGAACCGCAAGATTACCATCAACAACCGTGAGTTGGGAGAATGTAGTAACAATGTAGCTACCTGCCACGCACTTCAACAAGATTACCATCAACAACCGTGAGTTGGAAGAATGTAGTAACAATGTAGTTACCTACCACACACTTCCATCTTCAACCCTCGGACGCTCTACCAACTGAGCTACAGCTACCCCCACAGCCGAGTTGAGATACGTTGCACCATTAGTGGTGCACCGATCCGATCCTCAGAACGGTGATCGGGGGCCGATCAGACTTTTTTCCAAGGATCAGGACTCGTGATTCTGTCCCGGTCAGGATCGGTAAATAAGTCGGGGAGCATGCCAAATGATTGTTCATTACTTTGACTATTATTGATATTGACAATTGTGCCGAATAGGTTGTGTATTACCAATTTTTGCAGGATCAGGATTCTGTATGGGCACTCAGATGAGACTAGGCACCGGAGATCGGGATCGGCCGAGCCTTAAAATTAAAGGATCGGATTGGGAGCAAAAAAACTCTGCCAACGACACCCATCTCATCGAATGACTATTGATTGCGCTGGCTCTATGGCACAGTCGGTTAGAGCACTGCATCCAGCACACATAATATTCTCCCTGTGGCTTCCTTTCACAGCACACGCAGCGTCGTGAGTTCACTTCCCCTCACCGACCTGTGCTGCAGGTCTGCTTTCCTCACAGCCTCATTTCCCTTTCATGCTAAGCCTGTCATCATCATCATCATTACTCCAGTAGTCTGGCTGACCGTTGGGGCCCAATGAAGACTTCTCAACCAGCTCTCTCCATCTCTCTCACTCACATGGGGTTATCAGCCTCCGTTCTTGGATGTTATCTTCCCATCGCTTTCTGTCTTCCTCTCCTCCTTCCACCTGTCACTGTGCCATGAAGGATTGTTTTTGAGAGTGCTTGGGATTTCGTGACATGTCCGTACCATTTTTAGTTTTCATAGTTTTAGTTTCACTAACTATGGTTAGTAGATCTTCATATGGTCCAATGGCCTGTTCTGGCCCTGTCAATTTGGAAAAATGGCACGTAAAAAGACTGTTGGTCTCTGTCAACCCCAACATCCAGCCCTACATCTCTGTTATTCATTCCAGAGGCGGACCTGACCATCACCGAGGTCATGTGGTGGGACAACGGCATGTATTACTGCTCCATCGACGCTCCCGGAGACACCGTGGGCGACTCGGACCGAGAGATCCGACTGGTCGTCTACCGTAAGTCCTGGAGACAGAATGGGTTTACACTCACTGGCTGTGTGTGAAATCACTCCCTTTATAGTGCACTTATAGTTCACTCAACAACAATGACTGAGATTTCGGACACGAGAGTCAAAAAATGTATTATAACTTTATAATTTAGCTTCTACGGCCCTCGACTATGGAATGGTCTTCCGGAGGCCCTCAGGACTGTGTTTTTAAGAAGAAGCTCAAGACACAACTCTTGGATCTAGCTTATAACTAGGATGTTACCGTCATCTGTACATCAGCCCACTGTATTTGTTTGCGTGTGTGTCTGTGTGTCCATGGTTGAATGTGTGCCAGTTTGTTCGGGTTGGGAGGCTGTGTGTAACGTTGTCCTGTTCTGTTTCTGTAAAGCACTTTGTGTTGCTCTGCATGAAAAGTGCTATACAAATAAATAAAGTTTGAGTTTAAAGTATAAAATTCAACAATCATCACAAAAAGACAAAAGTACTTACATAACTATACTTTATAACTATCTGCCGTGGTCGGTCACTCTTGACTCCCGCCATGTAGTTTAGGGTCATTTTTAATGCATCTTGCAATGCATTGTGGGATCTATTGCTAGGGTACATCGATGCTCACTACTTTTCGTGGTGCATTGTGGGATACTTTGAGTGCACTATATAGGGTACATGGGGTATTGGGACACCCCTACAAAATGGCGTGCGCCCCATATAGTGCACTATATAGGGGATAGGGAGGCACATCTAGCGCCTCACCCTGCTACATAGGGACATAGGGTAACCTGGATGGTCGCCCCATGCAGACTGGCTGACGGTACTACTGATCATCCTGGGGTTCCTCCTCCTCTTCATCCTCCTGGGCGTCTGCTGCTGCCAGTGCTGTCCTCAGAAATGCTGCTGCTACGTGCGCTGTCCCTGCTGCCCGCGCACCTGCTGCTGTCCAGAGAAAGGTGAAACTCTACTTTAAACCACGTCCACATCCACCCAAGCATTGACGGGAAAGAGCTCGCAAGATACATTCAGATATGGGCCGAGTAGCCATAAAAATTACTTGAGTAAAAGTATTGTTACCTCAGCAAAATATTACTCTAGTAAAACTTGAAAGTAGTCATCCAAATAGTTACTCAAATAGTAAAAAAAGTACTCTCCCAAAAAAAAGCTACTTGAGTAGCACAAGTACTGAGTAGCTTTCAGCGGGACAGCGGGAGAGAGAGAGAGACAGACAGACAGACAGACAGACGTTTCCTTGATGAATATTGAAAATTTCTGTGGTGAACACGTTGTCATCGCTCTGCCCCCGTGTGGTTGTCACAGCGGTGATGCAACACCGGATGATCCGTGAGGCCCAGAAGGCCATGGCTCCCTGGAAGTACGGACAACCCCTGTACGCCCCCATGAGCACGCACAGCTCGGGACAGCCTCTCCTCTACACAGGTACCACTTCCTGTGTCTCCTCATCTCCCTTCCTGTGTCCGAATTCTCCATGTACCCTAGATAGTGCACTGAAAGTATCCCACAATGCACCGCGAAATGTAGTGAGCATCGGATGTACCCTAGACGGAGCAATATAACCCACAATGCATTGCGAGACGTTTTAAAAAGAAAAGGAGTAAATAGCGACCGACCACGGCAAAAAGTTATAAATGTAAGTACTTCTGACTTTTTGTGATGATTGTTGAATTTTATAATTATATTTTTTATAATTATATTTTTTATAATTATATTTCATAATAATTTTGACGGCGCCAACTCTAGTGTCCGAAATCTTGGCATTTGCTGTTGAGTGCACTATAAGTGAGTGCACTATATGGGGGATAGGGGGTAGGGGATAGGGAGCGATTTCAGACATAGCCAATGTCGACGTATTAATTATCTTCATCGTGACCAGGGGTGTCACAGTTATCCGGTTAGTGCTTAGCCGCGGTAAAATGTTTTGATGGTGAGATAACTGAGTTTCAAAACACCTCGCCTCGTCCTCACTGGCCGCAAACGATGAAATTAGAACACATTGTTCAATGGAGCCGTCGTCGCTGGCCGTGAGCGAGCAGCAATATCGCCGCAGCAAAAAACGATGCTCGCTACTCAAACGACTTTTTCGTGGCCTCATCATTACCCTTCTGCAGGGCTTGAAAACAAAATTATTTCTCAAACGTTCCGTTCTGAACGGTTCAGCCAGGCCTATCTTTAACATTTTCGTTCTCGGAACTGTTCCGCCACCAAAATATCGGCCCTGAACAAACTTCAACCTGTTTCAAACTTCAGTGCAACTGTATTAACACGAAAACAGGGTTTAAAACGCCATTACATTCACTTCCTCATCTGTCCACAAGATGTGAACAGAAAAAAATGTTTTAACCGGTTTTGTGGATTTCATAATGTTCCGTTTCTGTTCCAGAACAGTTGAAGAAATCATTTTCCGTTCCTGTTTCCGCTCCTCGTAAAATTCTGTAAATTTCTGTTCGTTTTCGGTTTTTGTTTCCCTTCTGAAGAACGTGCTTGGACATCCCAGCTGACGCGGGGCCCATACAGACTCAACCCCCCCATCCCTTTCGCCCCATGGCCGGTGGAAGTATATAATAACTTTAAATTAGAACGAATAACTAAATGTTATAATGGAAATTACTGAGATCATTCTGTAAATTGATAATTTTGGTTACAATGACCATGACACTGGTAATCATGGGTTTCGGGTTCTGTGCCCTGCCCAAGGACACGCTGGGCTCTCGGAACAACCGCTCTACCAACTGAGCTAAAGTCAGTCTCTAATGCATGTTGACTTGTTTTGTTAACACATGCCCTGCAGGTTCATTTTCGGAATACCCCGTCAAGCCCAACATGGCCCCGGTGGTGCACATGGGGCCCCCGGCCCCCCATCCCATGCAACCCATGCAGCCAATGCCACCCATGCACGCCCCGACACCGTCCCCTCGTGGTTTCCCCGGCCACCAGCAAAACCCCAACCAGGTAGGAGGAGGCTACAGAGGCTATTCCATGAGTGGTCCATTCCTCAGATGCTCAGATCGGTGATCGGGGGCCGATCAGACTTTTTCCCAAAGTGATTTGTCCCAATCATGATCGGTAAATGGGTTGGGGAGCCAACTGTTTATTTACTTTGACTATTATTGAAATTGACAATTGTGCCAAATAGTTTGGGGGCTCGGGACTCGGTACCAGAGATCGGGATCGCCCGATCGTTAAAATCGAAGGATCGGATCGGGAGCAAAAAAATGTGATCGGTGCATCTCTAAGTTAAGCACTACAAGTCCCTTTACTCCAAGGTTTAGCAACATGAGCGTCTGCAACAAGAATATATGGACATTGGAAAACGCTGTTGAATTCTTATAATTGCAGGCTGCGTTTTTAATTTCAGCCATTTTAGTTCACTTTGTTGCCAAGATAAAGCCATTATTTAATTTAGGAGGATTGTGTTGTTATTGTTGTTGGAGGAGGACTGCATTTTATTTTCATGGGAAGACTTGAAGTCCATTCTGTGTTTTTTTTTTTTCTTTTTTTGTGGTGCGGGGGTTGGGGGATCCTCAGAGTGTAGGGGACGTAATGGTTCTGTGGTTCTGTGGCAGTTTCTTTGTGTTAATGCAATAACTTTTGAGCGGATGGATGCATTTGTCCCAGATTTGGGGTGTTGCTTCTATCGCGTTAAGGGATATCTCCATACTGCTAATTTGTTCTTTGGATGAATAAAGTATTGTGCAGGGCTCTGAACCGGTTCAAAGAAGGAAAACGCAAACCGAAAACAGAATTTAACGAAGAGCGGAAACGGAAACACAAGAAGATTTCTTCAACTGTTCCGGAACAGAAACGGAACGTTATCAAATCCACAAAAACGGTTTAAAACTTTTTTTGTTTTTTTTTCGTTCTCATAGGCTATGTCTCTCAGACATAGGATATGTCTAAGAGACTTTTTCCATCCACTTTCACTGTCCATGCATTTGGGGCTCCATCTTGTGGACAGATGAGCAAGTGAATGTAATGGCGTTTTAAACGTTAATACAGTTGCACTGAAGTCCACCAATTATATTCTGTATAAACTATATCTAAACTTAACATTGAACAATATAAGGAACTCTAAGAACGAACAATATTTTTGCGTTCTGAACCGGTTCAGGGCAGATATTTTGGTGGCGGAACAGTTACGAGAACGGAAACGTTCCGTTCGGAAAATAATTTCGTTTTCAAGCCCTAGTATTGTGATTTCCATCTTTCCTTCAAAGGTGCTGGACTTCTTGGAGCATCAGGTGAGGGGAATGAACGGTTCTCCGGCCGGGCCGGGTGGGACTCCACCCCTAGCACAGCCCCTCCCTCCTATGGCCGTCCCGTTCAGCCAGGGGCCGCCCAGCATGCTGTCGGCGCTGGACGAGATGGGCGTGCGAGGCGTGGAACGGCGTGTCATCACCCTGCCGCCCATCATCGAGCGGGCGCCGGGTCCCGTCAACCGCGGCCGGGACGGGAGCGGGAACAGCCGCGTCTACCGTGACTCGAACCGCTCCAGTCGGAGCTTGCAAATACGCGCCGGACGGGCCCACTATCAGCATCGTCCCAGCCGATACGACGACAGGGGCGGATACTCGCGAGACGAGTCGCCCCCGCGCCGAGGCATCCTGAGGAGCTACAGTGACGACTCCGACTGGGAGAGCCCTCGAGGAAGCGGAGCCGGTCGCAGAAGACCGAGAGACGAACGAGGGAGCTCGTCCGGCCGGAGAGCGGCGGCTTCGAGGCCGAGGTCACGCAGCCGAGACGACCTGATGGAGGAGTTGCAGCGCGTGGCGCCTTATCGGCTGGAGGCGGGGCGGCGGCGTGGATCGTGGGATGCTGACGAGCGCCCTCCAGGGCGGAAGAGGAAAGATGACTGGCCAGAAAAACCACCAAGTTACTCTTCTGTGGAGAGCCAAGCAGACTACCGGAGACCTTATGACCATTACTCTGTAAGATCCTCTAGCACTAACTAACTAATCATGGATATGACCAAGTCGCAAACACAAGCTGTAGATCTGTGCAACTTGCATCATTTGGGAAAATGAACAAGAAAATAAAAAAGAAAAGTATACATTCATTCAAATCTTCACTTTTGAAACTAATATATTTGATATTTGGTCAATTACTAGTTTGGTTACTAATTGGTTACTAATTACTATTAGTAACCAACTTGGAAATGATTTTCAAAATATCTTTATAACTGCACCGTGAGGTGGTTTAGTTCATGGTTCCTCAACAGATTACTAAACATGTACGAAGTGCTGTTACAAAAAAATGGAGACATGTTTGTCTGGTAGTTCATGTCGAACAGTGACATCCAGAATTTTACATGAGATTAGTTCAAGGGCCAAGTCTTGAGTGCCATTCCTCCTCACAAACTATTCTGCAGGACATCACGTGCCAACAACTGTCATTTCCAAACATGTTGTCTGTATGTTGTTGTGTTGAATCTCACAGGAAACGACTATTTCCTGCTCACCATTTTGTCTTATCTGCTGTAATCTGTCCTCTACCTGCATGTTTCCGTGTTCTGGAGCTCACGCAGGCATGCAATGCTGTGTCAGCTTTTCTGCCGAGCACACAAAACAATGCAGGTTTTCTGGCATCCTCGGACGGAAGTTAAATCCATAACTGCTTCCTAACCAGTCTCTTCCTGTAGGCGTGACTTCACTTCCTGTGCTTTGTGTGTCCTTCGTCTGGCAGCCGTCACGCACCTTTTCTGCAGCTCTGTGTCTTGACCAGTGTCAGTTGTCAGGATAACTCTGACCTTGAACAAGGGTGATCTGGCCATCTTCTCTTGACATACTTAGGACCAGGGCTCCGAACCGGTTCAAGGAACGAAAAAGAAACCCAAAAACGAGGAGCGGAAACGCAAACGAAAAAAGATTTCTTCAACTGTTCCGGAACAGAAACGGAACATTATGAAATCCACAAAACCGGTTAAAAACGTTTTTTTTTCCGTTCTCTATATATTTTAACCTATGTCTGGCTGACTATTTCCGTCCACTTTCACTGTCAATCATCAAGCTCCATGCGTCTGGGGCTCCATCTTGTGGACAGACGAGGAAGCGAATGTAATGGCGTTTTGAACCCGGTTTTTACGTTAATACAGTTGCACTGAAGTTTGAAAGTCCACCAAATATAGTTTGTATAAACTATATAAAAAAATGTAATCTTTCACAAAAGTAGGAACTTTACGAACGAACAAAATGTTTGTGTTCCGAACCGGTTCAGGACCGATATTTTGGTGGCGGAACAGTTCAGAGAACGAAAACGTTAAAGATAGGCCTGGCTGAACTGTTCAGAACGGAACATTTGAAAAATAAACTTTACATCCTAAGCACTTCCTGGCTATTGGGTCTAACTGTGTGTTTGAACCCAGTACGACCTGGGATTTTAGTTTCGTAACCTAGCTTCGTGACATGTTTAACCAACACCTCATCCAATCATTGAGAGACTAAATAAATAAATAAATGTACTTTATTTGGTCACACATACACACATGCACCGTGAAATTCATCCTCCGCATTTAACGCATCCCTGAGGAGCAGTGGGCAGCCGCGTGCGCAGCGCCCGGGGGCCAACTCCAGATTCTGAGCCAGCGCCTTGACCAGGGGCACTGACTGGAGCAGGTTAACTAGAACATGTTTTTGCTGGTGGGGGGAAACCGGAGTGCCCGGAGGAAACCCACGCAGACACGGGGAGAACATGTAAACTCCACACAGAAAGGACCTGTCCGGGCTGGGACTCGAACCCAGGACCTTCTAGCTGTGAGGCAGCAATGCTAACCACTGTGCCACCGTGCACCATCACCAATATGTGGTGATGGTGCAGTGAGGGACTTGCTGGAAAGTCAGGACAGACAAATTCCCTATTTTGTCAGGAAGCAGGGACCCTGCAGGCGCTGAAGAAAATGCCTTTTGCGCGCTGGTAGGGAGGACTAGGACAGTGGCATTGGCTGAAGCCCCCTGCATACTTCACGGTGGGGTGGGGAGCAGACCGCCATGGTGTCGTTTTTTTTGCGATATCAATGGGGGGATCCAGATCACCGCGGTGCCACTTTCTACCCAAACCGCCGCGACGGCGGTCACGTGATCACCTTTAAGGCAGGCTGGTCCCCACCCCACCCTGAAAGTATGCAGGAGCCTTGGTAGGGCACACTGGATGTCTGCCAGAAGCAGAGAAGCACAGTGGAACACTTTTCCCCCCACATTTAGTGATATAGCTACACCCATCAAAATTCTACAAACGGCCGTGCGCTAGGCTGCACTAGACTAGCTAAGTGTGTTGTCTGGTGTGTCGGTAACTCAAAGGCTGGATGCTATATTGGCGAGGTTAACGACTATTCCGGGCATGAGGCAGTTAGAAAAGGCAAGACCGGGAAATAAATCAACGGGTGCAAACTCTCGCAATACCTCCCCGGAACCGGCAACATAACGCTCCCACACATTATGTAACGCGTTTGACCTGGTATTTGGGGGTTTGAACGCACAGTTATAGATTAGAAGTTCATGTCCTTGTGGTCACCACTGTGTCTTGTAGAACCTTCTAACACCTTCCTCTTGTCTTGTGGAACAGAAGTCAACATTATTTTAACCTCTTCCTCCCCTCTTGTCCTGTAGAGACCCTCACGTCCAGTATCCTGTCTTCTGACCTCTTCCTCACAGCGCTTGTCTTGTAGGATAGAATTTCTCCGTCTCTTTGTTTGTTAAAGAAGTTAACTTTGTTCCACTACCTTCCTCACCGCTCTTGTAGAAGAGAAGTTTGTTCTAACACTGTCCTCCCCTCTTGTCCTGGCGAAACGCTCACGTCCTGTGTTTAACCTCCTCCTCACCGCTCTTGTCTTGTAGATTAGTTAACTTTGTTTCAACACCTTCCTCGCCTCTTGTCTTGTAGACGAGAAGTTGGTCTAACCTCTTCCTCGCCTCTTGTCTTGTAGACGAGAAGTTGGTCTAACCTCTTCCTCGCCTCTTGTCTTGTAGATGAGAAGTTGTTCTAACCTCTTCCTCACCGCTCTTGTCTTGTAGGATAGAAGTTCGCGTAGTCCGACCAGCGTAGTGATCTGAAGTCTCGGTTCTCATGTCCCGGCGCCCCCAGGCAGCAGGTATCTTGTGTTCTTGTGTGGCTTGTGAACTTCTGAAGTGTGTGGTGTCAGCATGGAGATCAGGGATGGCCGAACTTCACTGTCAAGACGGCATCCTCGCACCGTAATTGACTGTACGTCTTTTGGAGTTTGGGTTTGGCAAGCCAGAACCAACGAACCGTCCACACATCACTTGCGACGGGACCGGTGAATCTGGATTAATCAAGCAGAGAAATCAGGTCCACTTTCAGGCAGGGCTCCGAACCGGTTCAAGGAACGAAAACCGAAAACGAACAAAATTTTATGGAATTTTATGAGGAGCGGAAACTGAAACGGAAAAGATTTCTTCAATTGTTCCGGAACAGAAAGGGAACATTATGAAAGCCACAAAACCGGTTAAAAACGTTTTTTTTTTCTGTTCTCTATATATTTGAACATATCCTATGTCTGGGAGACTATTTTCGGTTGTGCATCCATCCAACTTTCACTGTCAGTCATCAAGCTCCATGCATCTGGGGCTCCATCTTGTGGACAGACGAGGAAGTGAATTTAATGGTGTTGATACAGTTACACTGAAGTTTGAAAGTCCACCAAATATATTTTGTATTAACTACATCTAAACGTAACATTGCACAATATAAGGAACTTTAAGAACGAACGAAATATTTACGTTCCGAACCGGTTCAGGACCAATATTTTGGTGGCGGAGCGGTTCCAAGAACGAAAACGTTAAACATAGGCCTGCCTGAACCGTTCGAAACGGAACTTTTTAAAAGTAATTTCGTTTTCAAGCCCTGCTTTCAGGTGATCCAGTCAGCGGCCTGCTAAGGCGGGCTTTCTTCAAATGGAGATGTGGGCCTCCACACAATTTGTCACACCTACTGCGCTGTGATTTGATACCTTTTTTTGACACTTCAAGCCTGCTTAATCCAGACCAAAAGACCCTTCTAGTCACGTGCGATGCGTGGGCGATTAATTTGTTCTGGCTCGCTCAGGCTACACAGTCCTGTGTCGAGGCTCCTGCCTAGCAGCGCCTGCCTTCTTGATCAACCGGTCAAGTCTGTTCCTGCGTGTCTCTGTCAGCCTGCCCAGCACACTGCTGCATAGAGGAGTGAACTCTGAAGAACATATTTATAGAACATGTATAACATGTCACAGTTCACCTCAAATGAACAGAGTTTACTAAGGAACATAGTTTTTATAAGCAATTAGAAAAAAAAGCAATTTAAAGGAGAAAAAAAATAGTACTTAAGATTTTACTGTGCATTGCTGTTTTATACATTTTAGAGTTTTTATTGTTTTTATATGTAATAAAACCTTTTAATAGCCATGTATATTTCTTTGGCGCTGAGGCATTTATGAATGTTGCAATTTTTAAATGTCTGAAATAAAAATAATAAATATGTCTCATTTCTTCATTTTAAAATGTTATCCAGATTAGTTACATGTACAAGTCACATATCCATAACAATGGGATAGGGAATTGCATGCATTTTCAGAATTGCTCCTTTTATTAAACAATAAATAAAATGTAAGATGGAGGTCATGGTTGTAACTTAATGTACATGCAGAAGAGCCTCTTTCACCTTATTTGGATGACATTTACAGAGCACTGTAGGGCTGTTGCATGGTGAGGTCACGACTTTGCATGGCAGACATCATGGTGGTATCATTGCGGTCAGACAAGCAGAGACCGATATTTGCATAACGTTGTTTAAACGTCTTCTATTATTGATCTATCCATGTTGGTAGGCTATCAATCGCCAGCAGATAGCAGACTGTGTCCATTGTATTTACCCCAATAGAATGGGCGTGAAGTGGTAAGGTATATCACTTAACCGTATGTATACGTATACTTCACTGTTGTTCATCCTACCTCAAATGTCTGCCGCTTACTGTGCAACAGCCCTATAGACAGAAATAATATGCGCGCATGAAATTGCTGGTTTAATTGTATTCTACTTCTATTGAAAAGTACTCTTAAAGCCATGAAATGTAATCCCTTACTTTACTTTTAAAATGTGGGAATGTCGTTACGGCACATTACCAACCCTGATCATATGTTAATGTAAGTACGGTTTTGGCTTTGTGGGATTTTAATCTTGCAATCTGCTTTGGTCTTGATGAAGGAACGGTGTTTTGTATTTGCTTGTGTGTTAATATTTTTGGCCTGGTGTCACCAACATTTCTTTATCGGAACTCATGAAGAAAATCTTTTTTTTTTTTACTGTGTACATAATGTGTTTGCTGTAGCCTTTATCTATATACTTATTAAACCTTTTCCTGGTTACAGTGTTTGTCTCCAAGTCTGCATTTGTCTGGTGTTCTTCATTTCAATTCTCACGTGCACACTTTTTTTAAAACATTGTGGATTCTAAATGTGAATGTATTTGTTGCCAATTTAAACAACCTCTCTGTGGAGTTGTAATTTTCCTCTTGAGTAATATGTGACTTGAGCTAAACAATGTCAAACCTCCCCTAGTTAGCTATTCTGGTGTTGACCACGAGATGGCGCTATATTCTTGTTCAAAATCGAGATGTCACGCTGCAAAATGTTTATATTCGCTCCAATTTTGGCCTACAATTTAATATTGACATTTGCACTACATATTCTGAGAACATTGTTAGAGTGTGAATTGACTTGAGTATTTTTTTTTTTTTATTAAGAACCATTCATTAATGCACGATTTGCATTCAATGAATCAATCACAGAAAAAGATCATGTAAAATGTTTTACATTTTTATTGTAATAATCGTCAAATCATTTCTAAAACATACATTATTGAATAAGTGTTCAAAAACGAATGATTGTTGAATTGATTAGATATTTAAAACAAATAAAACAATATTTTTATCAGTTTATAAACTGAAGTTTAATAACAAATATTTTTTCGAAAAAAAAAAATTCCACAAAAGTAATCCCAAATAATGAATGAACTTTCTGGGCTGTGATTGATTGAGAGAGAGTGTGTGTGTGTGTGTTTATATATATATATTTATATTTATGTTTATATATAAATAAATATAAGAGTGGACATTGGCCTGTGCTATGGGAGACATCCATTAGGTGTCGCCGCTGAGCAACTGGAGTGAACACTGCTTCAAAATAATTAACAAAACCATAAGGTAAATAATGTAATGTATTTGTTCTTGATGCATTTAATTCAGGGTGACTTTCAGTCTATAGTTTGAGTTGAACAGTTGCTGTTTATAGCAATTTATTCGAAATTATTTTTCTTCTAAAAAAAAAAAAACTGCTCTAAAATGAATTAAAATAATGCATTTCCCTAACTTCATGACAGAAAAATTCACGATTTGGTAAAAATGGCAGTAACTGAAGAGTTTACCGTATCTTGATGGATGTTTTGCTTTTTATACGGAAATTAAGCCCATATCGCCAATAAATTTCTATTAATGATATACTATGATCTCTATGTATTTCGAGCGGTGTTCACTCCAGTCGCCATCTTGGGCCCTGGAGCAACTGTTACCAGTGCCGTTCCATTAAATGTCCCCTCTTCACATGTTATACTCTGATTGATCGTCGCCTTGGTAGGGGGCGTGTCGCTGGTCAAGGAGGCGGGCTCCGGATGAAACGCAGCAGCAGCGGTTCTAAAGTGTCAAAGTGACCGAGAGGCTGTGGAGAGATAACCGACTCGTCCTCTCCGGTCCACCGAACACTTTCCTCCCGTCGTCCCGCTCTCTCCCGCGCGGCCCGCGGAGACCTCCAGACGCGTCAGAAGAAGCAGCGCCCCCGCCAGGTAACATGAGAGCCGGGTTGTTGTTTGGCGTCCTCCCCCTGTTTGTGGTGGAGGGTGCAGGCAGATGGGCCGAGCCGCTCCAATTTACCCGACTCGAACCACTGGGTCATTTTACATTTTATTATAGTTCATTACGTTAATATTACATATTTACCTGATAATGATGTTAATACCTACAAATCTACACCGTTATTCTAAAAATCGACTGAATAATACTATTTATGTCTACTTATAGAATAAAGTACGAATAGTTTTTTTTCCTTCTTTGCACTGTGCTTTATGTAGAACTTCTGCAGAAGCTGATTACTTATTGACGTTTTGAATTATTATACGTTTGACAGTTGTTGTTGTTGTTATTAATTATATTAGTGTTTCTGTTGGATGTTGTGTTTAGCCCTTGGATTGTTTGACCAGATATAACTTTTTTTACCCCTCATTATTTGACATTTTACGCCCCCCCCTCCCTCTACATTCTGTAATGTATTTTGTATGCTCAATCATAGTCTATGCAACTCATAGGCAACACGTCAGAATGAAATCACTTTCACTCCCTGGTTTCCACTGTCATTCATGAATTATTCCACTGTTGTCATGAATAAACAGTCGTTCGTGGAGAAATGCACGTACTGTAGACAAAGCAACTGGATGTTTCCTTTCTGTGGACCACAGTTGCATCACACCGCCCGAAACCACCCCATACAGAAACACATTTCATACAAATCCGTAATGTAGGAGTGGTTGACGAACGGCACATCACTGGATATTAACGGAGCTATCTTACGAATAAAAAACGGACTCTCTGTTTGATCACAACGCTGACATTTAATTTGATTTATTTATTTTAATGCCTTGTTCTACTCTATATTCCATTACTCTCAATTTGATTTGAAAATCTAATGTCAAAATAAAGCGGAGGTGTGGCTGCGTTTCACACCAAAATGATGGTCCATAACACAACATTTAAATGACTCCCTAATGTCAGAATTAATATTTTGTCCGTTTCTGGTGTGGAATTGGTGTGTGCTGAACAGCGGACTTCATGAAGTCAGTTGATATAAATGGTAGCTGTAGTCCCTTACAATCACTTTTTTAAAAGTATGTAAATTGAATAGTTAAATTTGCGAGGAATAGGGGGTTTACTTTATCTTTCTAAAAATCAAATCAATGTCATTGTGGTAACTTGTAAGTGTGCATGTAGCAGACCATTTTCCCTACCCTGGTGCCTTCATTACAAGGAGAGATACGAACGTATGTCTGGCTTTCTGGTCCTCAAACTGCAGAGCACTGTAAAAAAAAAATGAAGTTGAAATCGCAATCAGATTATTTAAATATACAAACCGTGAAATCGGATTTTGCTGTTTTCTTGGGCTACGTCCGCACGCAAAATCCACATTTATAAGATAATAATGTACTGTCTCTGAATGTGTGAGTGGACATTGTTTAGTATGGCATATTGAGATGTTCGTCAATCGATATAATCGCCACATCATAATCGCGATTAATCTAAGAATCAGAGATTTCCCCCACCTCTAATCCCTAGAGTGTACTCCACTTCCTGTGTTGCAGATACGATGAACTCCGTCGCGGGGAAGGCTCTGTGGTCGCTGTGCACCCAGACCCGGCCGAACGCCCTCCGGGTGTACGCCGGGTGCGCAGGCGCCGTGCTGGATGCGCGGGCGTACCACAGCCACAGAGAGGGCAGCGTCAGCACCAAGAGGCGCGGCTATGACATCATAAGGAACCCCCTTCTCAACAAGGTGAAACGGTGGGAGACGTACACGCAGATATGGGCAGAGTAGACATAAAAATTACTTAAGTAAAAGTATTGTTACCTCAGCAAAATATTACTCAAGTAAAAGTAAAAAGTAGTCGTCCAAATAGTTACTCAAATAAAAGTAAAAAAAGTACTCCACAAAAGTTACTTAAGTAGCAAAAGTACTGAGTAACTTTCAGTAAAAATAAATAAATTGGAGGAGAGAGCGAGCGCGCCCGAGAGGGGGAGAGAGTGTGAGAGAGAGAGTGTGAGAGAGAGAGAGTGTGAGAGAGTGTGAGAGAGAGAGAGAGAGAGAGTGTGAGAGAGAGAGAGAGTGTGTGAGAGAGACAGAGAGTGTGTGAGAGAGACAGAGAGAGTGTGTGAGAGAGAGAGAGAGAGAGTGTGTGAGAGAGAGAGAGAGAGAGAGTGTGTGAGAGAGAGAGTGTGTGTGTGTGTGTGAGAGAGAGAGAGACTTAATGACACCTCAGTTTTCACGTCCATTGTATAGGGGCAAATATGACAACATACTTTGGCTGCCATCCGCTGGCGATTGACGGCATATTACCATGGATAAATCAATAATAGAACACTTTGAAACGGACAATGTTGAGCAAATATCTCTCTGCCCAATCGTCTGACCGCGATGATACCAGCAAAATGTCTGCCGCCGCCAAGCCGTGAAGTCACCGTGCCACAGCCCTATTGTCCTAGACCCAAAGAACCTTAGTTCTAAAGCTCTACATGTCATCATTGTAGATAGATAATCGACACACACACTGTCACGGATTTGATACTCTAATAGCTAGTGATAGTGATAATATGGTGATGAGATAGCGACTGTCTGATAAAAGCAAGCAATTGCAGTTGCAATTCTGCCATTGAACTTTAACCAGACTTTATTAAATGGTTATCAGTTTCTCTCCCAGTGGGATATTTTCTGTTCATATATTATTCGACATATTTTGTTTACATTTCTGAAGGACCTAGCTGGGAGGTGTCTCTTGTTTGTTGTGAATTTTAATCTTGATCCTCAGTTGAACCTCAGGCTGGGCTATGGAAGGGGGTGTCACTAGCTGTGTGTGTCCTATTGGATGGAATTAATAGTTACTGTACCAACACCCCCCACCCGCCCTAGCCTCTACCCTCACTGCCGACGGCCACTACACATAACTACCCACACACATTAATAGATACCAACACCCTCCACACAACTCTCCACTACGCATAACCATACTCACACTTGCGTCACCAGCAGAGACACGCTCTCTGTCTCTGTCTGTCTTTCCCCCGTCTCTCTCTCTCTCTCTCTCTCTCTCTCTCTCTCTCTCTCTCTCTCTCTCGCTCTATACCCCCACAAGCTCACTCATATCCATGGACCCTGTAAAATAAAAAACAATTGTGTGCAAATATTTGGGGGCATGCTCCGGATGGGAGTTCTCTGAGGATCCTCCCCATAGGCCAGTGCAATAAGGAGAATATGTATTCTCATAAGAAACACCTTGCCCTATCTCTCTCTCTTGCCATCTTGCCCCTCTCTCTCACTGTCCCTCCCCCCCCTTTCTCTCTCTCTCTCTCTCTCTCTCTCTCTCTCTCTCTCTCTCTCTCTCTCTCTCTCTCTCACTGTCTCTCCATCTCTTGCTCACTCTCTCTGTCTCTCCCATCTCTTTCTCACTGTCTCTCCATCTCTTGCTCACTCTCTCTGTCTCTCCCATATCTCTCTTGCTGTCTCTCCATCTCTCGCACACTCTCTTGCTCCTCTCTCTCTGTCTCTCCCCCCTACTGTGGTTTCCACAGTAGACCACTACGGAATGCGGCGCTCTGGTGGACGAACTTGGTATTGCACACGCCTTTTGTTGAAATGCCTTTTTCTCGAAATGCCTTTTTCTCTTTTTTTCATCTTTCTCCTTTCTTGTTGTTTGACCAGGCCATTTGCGCCATGGCACTCGGGGTGGTTTTGCTGGATCACACACACACTGTCTGGAAGACATGTATACATTGAAATTGTATACATCGGTTGGGGTTTTGTTTAAAATGTGTTACAAAACGGTGGGGACCCAAACACATGCTCCCAAAACAATTTCTGCCGCAAACCTGCCGCAAAGTTTGCACACGGTTGAGCCTTGCGCAAAAACCATGCATGATAGTTGTAAACTGCATGCATGCAATCACTGAACTCACGGACCCGCCATTCCCGCCGGATGGTGCCTGCGGGACAAATCAAAATAATGATTTTCTGGCCCGTGCGGGAATGTCCCGCGCGGAGTCCGTCCGGCGTTCACTGATGTGGAGCTTACCACGACGGTCACAACACTTTTGTTTTTTGCACGGAGTTCGGACTGCGCTGCGGGTGACGGGCGGGAAAAATACTCTGCTGTGCTCACTCTCCTTCTCTCCCATGCTCCCCCTCTCTCTCTCACTGTCTCTCCCCCTCTTTCTCTCTCTGTCTCTCCCATCTCTCTCTCTCTCTCTCTGTCTCTCCATCTCTCGCGCACTCTTGCTTTGTCTCCCCCCTCTCTCTCACGCTCTCTCTCTCGCTGTCTCTCCTCGCTCTCTCTCTCTCTCTCTCTGTCTCTCTCTCTGTCTCACAGCCACACTCTCGTTCTCTCCCATGCTCCCCCTCCCTCTCTCTCTCTCTCTCTCTCCCTCTCCCACTCTTGGCCCACATCCAGTTGACTGGTCTCTACAGTCCATGGATAGTGAAATACTCCATTCATCCTGAGGGAACGTTAACATGTGGTCGCTGCAGCTGTCGGGATATTGTGCAGGGCGGCACAGAGGTGCAATGGCTATCACTGCTAGCTCGGAGCAAGAAGGCCCTCGGTCTGTGTGGGTTTCCTCCAAACACTGGTTTCCCCCACCAGCATACTCTAATTCACCTGCTCCAGAAATGCATTCTGTAACGATGCGATATTCCAAAAATCCTACACAGACACACACACTGTCACACTGTGACACACACACAACCATCCCGGGTTCACTGCCGCGGGTGAACTGAAGACATAACGCGCGTGGGATATCCCCCACTGAGAGGCGCTGCGTGCTGGTCAATCAGCGTACTGCACATTTGCATCGGCCAATCGGTTTGAAGCAGTACCAATCAGTGGGACTACAACGCTCGGGCCGCGAGGGACGCAGATAGGTCGCGTGGAACTACCTCTCGATCAGGCACGAACATTTCTACCGGTACCATGCCACCGGCTTCATAGAGACACAATTTAAGCAGAATCATAGACTGTATATAAAAATGGACACCGCGTTCATTTTGATCTGCCTACTTCCGGTTTGGTATGGGGGTAGCCTTGTCTCTGGAAATCGCACCCTATGGTAGTTTCCAATACAATTATTCCAATCTTAGCAGCCTGTTTTAACCTATTTAAAGATCGTTTCCTATTGATGTTTTAATGTATATTGTCAGGATAATTAATGGTTCATTGTGTGAGGGGGGGGTCATAATTTCACAAACGCGTCCGATTTGGCGTTAATATTTTTTACTTCAGCTCCCATAAGATCCCATTCATTCTGACTCTGTCGTTGGCGCCCCTAGCGGACAGTGCCACCGGAAGAAGTCGCGTGTGGGGTGTCTATCTCACTTACCGTAGAGCTCTCTCTACCTCCCCTCGTCTCCAGATATACGGGTACTTTCAGCAATGGCTCTGCGCAGTTGGAGGCTTCAACCCGGCTAGGATGAAAGCAATAGGATGACGTCACGCACGCTGCGTTTACTTATATACAGTCTATGGATGACGTCACGCACGCTGCATCTTCTTTATATACAGTCTATGGATGACGTCATGCACGCTGCGTCTACTTTATATACAGTCTATGGACGACGTCATGCACGCTGCGTCTACTTTATATACAGTCTATGGACGACGTCATGCACGCTGCGTCTACTTTATATACAGTCTATGGACGACGTCATGCACGCTGCGTCTACTTCATATACGGTCTATGGATGACGTCATGCACGCTGCGTCTACTTTATATACGGTCTATGGATGACGTCATGCACGCTGCGTCTACTTTATATACAGTCTATG
>OMKY01253786.1:1875-20813 GCA_900302395.1 Bregmaceros cantori
AATAATAACAATAGAACATAAAATAAAAAATAAATGAATACATAAATGAATACATAAATAAATACATAAATAAATAACGTAATAAAAATAAATAACGCAATAAAATAAATTAATATATATTAACTAGAATGTGTGTGCCAATTTTCAGCATTTCCTACGTACAATTATATGGGTCGTCATAGACTAGATAATAATAATAATAATAATAATAATTAAACACTGAAAGTGCATTCACAACTGAGCTGCTTGGCCCCTAAATAACAACAATAAAAATATAAACTATATAATTCAACAGCTGCAGGTAAACGTTTCGCAGTATGCTACGACGGTGTCTGGCGGACATTCCTCGCACTGAGAGCAGGCCTACAAGTCCCAGCGGCACTCCCCCCGACAAATCCGCAACCACAACACGACATGCTCTTATAGTTCAAAATGTCCAAATAACCATCGTATTAGCATCCTACAAAACACAACCGAGAAAACTCATCGAAGTCGAACAACGCGCGGAGATGTGTTGAATCCTGTAAGGAAAGAATGCTTGAGACATTTCGAAGCAACTCACCTAAAGTTTGTGGGAGTTTTCCTCCCGACACGAGTAGACTTTTTCCTGGCTTCAAGACATCAAAGTGACACCGCCCAAACCCACAGAGTTCCTCACTGGGACTCCGAGATTCTTAAAAAGAGATCCACGCCGTTTGAACGACGTGTAAAGTTTGATTTTTCTTCCGCAGATCTCCCCCCGGGTTGGGCGGTGGAGACAGCGGACCGAGCCGATCGGCAGGGAGTTCCTGGGTGGACTGCCACTTGGATATAGACGTCGCACTGGTCCGCTGCTGGTGTTGGATAGAGACGACAGCTTGTCCGCCATATTGGTCAGGGGACGAAGCATCCCACCACGTTGATTATTATCAGTTGGACATGTGATAAAACATGTTATTTACTTATTAAACACTATTTTGAACGTCGAATTGGCTATTGTAAACGCCACCGATTGGCTCGTGTGGCATCGAGTCTTTCAAAGTGGGGTAGGGCGTTTTAATTCTAAAATCAGATTGTGTGGAAACTAAATTTCAATCTTAACATACACTGACAAATTCTTATAATCAGCGATGGAACACGTTTCGACTGTATATCAATGTATTCCAACAATGCATGAAGTATTAAAACATTCAAAATGTTTGTTGATGGTACAATATTTCAGTTCAAGCTCGATTCAACGGCTAGCTTTCATCATCTATTGTGTGCCTCAGAAGTGAGGTATATCATGCTGGTAATGTGGAAGCTGCTGCCTAGTCATGTAATTGAGTTAAAATAGCTCCTGGCAACTTATTGTAATTGAGTTTAGATAGCCGAGACCACTGTTGCACCAAAAGTTTCAAATTGCAGACTAAAATATCTAAATGACAATGCATTGAGGCTTCTTAACTCATCTCGGACTATAGTAATTCATAATGCTGGCCATTGCTGGGGAACGTAGCTCTATGGCACCTTTGAAAGATGGCCCCGAGTGAGGAAAGTAATCCATAATCTGAATCAGTGGATCTACACGGTATGGATCTATGCAGTGCTTACCCTCTAGTCTAGTCTACAGGAACGTCGGAAACACCCGTGCGCTGATGGCTGCAGTCCACAGGGAGAACGCGGCTGGATGGGCGTGTGCTACGTATTTTCTGTATTATGAAAGATCTCAACCGGCTGGCCACTGGATTACATTTCCCACAATCTCTAAAACTCACCAGGGAGTGTGATTAATGTAATGTGACGATGTGAGCATTGATTACATTCGTGTATATAACAAATAACTAAAATAACTTTAAAGTGGAAGTTTTGTGATAAAAATGTAAAATACGTTGTGACGTCACAATCAACTCATAGAGCTGTAGACTAGCAGAGATTTTCTCCGAGCCTCTCTCCCCGTCCCTGAAAGCATCTCCTCTCTCTTTCTCTTTCCTGATCCAAGTTCCATTCGATTGGTCAACTGCAAGGTGTTTGGCAAATGTAGCAGCACTTGAAAGATGTAAAAAAAAACTTTGTTGTCAAGAATGCAACAGTAATGAATACCATGAAAACACTTTTGAACGTATGTACAGAGATGTTTATTTAGTTAGCGGAATAAATACATATCAACATATACTTCATCATGGCACCTGCAAAGACGGCATTCCTGGATCAGAGAACTCCATGAAAGTATTAAGACTTTCATTAATTCAATACCAGCCCCACCTGTTATGGTACCAGCTACCTAGAATTACTTCAAAATCATAATTCTATGGTCACATCATTTAGACCATTTAAAGATGTGTCCATCTGTTACCATTCACTAGATACAAGGTATATTCAATATCAAAGCCCTATTTAAATTGCATCTTTGCAGCTCTTTGATCGGTAGGTTTGGGAAGGAATCCATAGTTACAAATTACTCATGAAAAATTTTAATTCATAACATTATTCCATTAACATATTTTAAAAGTAAAGTAAAAGATTACTTTCACTTACTTCACGTAGATTACTTTTACATACAACTTGAATCTGATCGATATTGATTTTCAGATTTAAGCTCTAGAAATTACAGTGACATTGAAGATGGTCACTTTTAAAAGGTGTTTTTTTTTTCCTAAATGTATTGTAATCCTGTTTTCAAAATGTAGTTGTAAGGGGCTACAATTACACACATGTACAATTACACGCAATCTGATTGCATGTAGTCAGTTACTTCCGAATCCCGGCGACTGGACACAGGAAATGGCAACTCTTAACATCAACATGTTCTGGGAGAGACTGGTCACCACCCTCTGGTCATTTCCCATCCAACGTCCATGTTGATGTAATCAAGGTTGGTTGTAGCAGGATTGTCATCCTCGTGCTGTTGCCGAAGTCTCCCTCGGAGCAAACAGCAACACTGGGAACAGCAACTGCTTTGGATTGGTCAGCATTGTTCAAAGCCCGCCATCAGGGACATGGCAAGGGATTCCACTGCAAGAACATACAGAATTGTCAAATACTGCCAGCAGCTTTTTAGCCATTTACCATATTCATCATGCATTGCTCATCTACGATCTGTGCAGAAAAAAAACATGTATTGGTTCTACATGTGTGCACTGCAAACTGACACAATACTAGCCAGTCCAAATTAGTGCAGCTCTTAGTCAGTTTGATCAGATAGAAACCAAATACGGCAGGATTTTACTTTCTGCAACTAGATGCCATCCGTCATCATTAGTGGCTTTGAGTTTCTCTTAAACACAAAAATCACGACACATAATAAATGAATCATCAAATCTTTAGCAGCCAAATACAAAGTTTACATAGATCCAAACACCACTACCAGGGCCAAAGCATTGAGTGTCTGCTGTGTCTAAAAGTCTTCTCTGAATCCGAGTCCCCTCCGTTGCTGCTTGGAAGTGTGAAGTTTTTAGCCTACTTGAGCTGGCAAAACGGAGGTTCTCGATGAAGGGTTCCCTTGCCCCATTCCACCAAATCTGAGGACCCATCCTAAATGTTTTGGAAGCTGAATGTGTCCCTGCGAACAGTGCTGATGCCTCGACAACATAGGCCTTTTTCTGTACCCCCTCCGCCCCCCACCCTATGTGTCCTTGTCTTTTGTCCTGTGCTTTTCTTTGGTGTTTAGTTAAGCTGTAGGGGGGGGGGGGGTAAAACAAAGTTAAGAATGGACATGACACCATGATCGCTTCTTTTTGGTTTTATTCTGCTTTGATATTTGCTTGTCATTTGTATTCAGTGAAGTTGCCTGTTCTTTGTGGAAATGTCCAATAAAAATGTGTTCTGCCTAAAAGTCTTCTCTGAAGTTGCGCAACTCGCATGCGTTTGCGGCAATCCTGCAGCCTACGCCATCGGTCATTAGGGATTTTAAGCATGCACGGTTTTCACAACAGCAACTTCGGACCCGGAAATTGACCCCTCCTCCCACTGATTTTCGTCGCCGTCATATCATAGTAATCGCTAAGCAGGTTGCCGCAGCTACGGCGGGCGGTATTTGATCAACAGAGCTGATGTTTACAACGTGAAAGAGCAGAATGGAATAAAAGTGTCCTTTTCAAAATGTCATTTGAGAGCGCAAGATATGAGTTGCTCTATGCACTTGGAGATCATTTAATTTCAGGAGGAGTTTTTGTTTTGCAAGGTTTTGCAGAGACTCTGCAAAACCTTGGATTCAATAAATTTAGGATTAAATAAAGAGGCTTTCAGGAATTAATCCAGAGTAAAACATTTCACATTTTCACTTTTTGCTTTTTATAATTTAAGCCAGCCACAGCTCTTTGAAGACATATGTAGTCGGCAGTATGGGAGCTTGTATGTATGTCTGTGTGTGCGTGTGTGTATACACACACGTATCACACACGCACAAATATATGCACGCCCACACACACTATGTTGTTGACATCAAATGTCCCAGCATTGGGCTTCGCCGTCACTCATTGCAGAATCCCTCATTGCACTTTCCGCTCATTCGAAACCAGTAGTTGAGGCTTCCGATTCATACGCCTTTGATGAACGATGTGTCACTACGGTAATTGTGGGGCGTGGACGGGTTTGATTTCAGCCATCTCCCGCCACCACAGGGCGGTGTTGGGGGGGAGGGAGGGTGAGACCATGAACGCTGCGGTGCGCTTTTAATATTTTTCTTCATGATGCAAATATGATTTTTATCACAGGGATTAGCCCAGATGTTCATGGTGAAAGAGTGCAAAGGCGCGAGGTGTCGTCCTATGCAAACCACTTGTGGATTCAAAAGACAAGCATACAAAGCGTTAATGCCCCCAAGTAATGGACGGCTTTATTGGGGTAAATGCATATCAGCACATTCAGACCTTTTGCATATCAACGATTTAAAACTAAGTTCTGCAGATCCAGCGGGTGGGGGGGGGCATGGCAGACCCCCAGAGGGGTCATGGAACCCTGGTTAAACTTTAGACAGTGTGTGACTCACGGTGTGGGAATGATCCACGGCAGACTGCTTTATTGAGGATGGTCACCAAAAACATGTGGCAGTTCTTAAAGTCAGACTCCATCTTATCAATGGACTCAATCCTGAAACACACACACACACACACATTTTACTAGGTGTACATGCAAGTGTTCGCTAATCCTTGTATGAACACTCGCCCACATTAACACAAACACACACACCAAGATTACTTGCATTAGCCAAAAATGTTTTCTCTAATATTTCCATCCAGTACATATGTATTTTTGCTAACCATATTCTGACCGTTCCAAACAGCTAGTTAGAAAATGCTACCTCCTAAGAAAAATTCGACTACTATTGTTACTACTTTTTCCATTGGTATTGAGCATGTGCTTTGTGTAGGAATTGAAATTAAATAATATGAGTTAAATTAAAATGTTTTTTACGATTTAAAAATGGGGCAGTAGTGCACCAGAGTAGCCCAGACTGTTAAGACAGTGAACTACAAAGCACAGTAGCACACATATGCCATAATGACGCGGAGTCATAGGTTCACCCCACCCACCGAGAGTCTTGCAACCCATCTCATCTCCCCTCTCCACCACTTTCCAGCAAATCCAGAATTAAGCTAAAAAATTACTTTAAGAAAAGGAGTAATATTACACCATCAAAACGTTTACCTTCGAATTGTAAACGTGACCTGGAGGGTCTGGATGGTACAAAATATAAATCAGCTACTTAAATATTCAAATGACACATTTAAATATTGCAGCAAATGGACCCAGAGACCACCAGACCGAGTATAACTCCAATATTAAGTGTTAATGCAGACTCGCGGCCAATCATTCACTAAAATACTTACAAAAAAATATTAAGTCAGAAGTATTCGTTGGTGCTATCCCTTCATTCACACTCGAGTTACAACCCAGGCAGTTGACGCAGTCCGCCATCTAGCGCAGCGGTGAGGTATTGCAATGTGCAAGTCTATTGCATTCGGCATTCTATAGAAAGAATGCCGTGTAAAGCGGAATATCTTTGAAGTGATTGCAATACAAAGGTATTATTTTAAATACTAACCATGCACAAATATAAAATCCAAAGTGTAAGGATTCTAGATTTTATGTGGGCAAATCTAAACCAAATTAAGAAATATGATGACATGATGTATGAATTAAACAATGCAAAATGGATCCACACCCCACCCCTATAGACGAGTTCGGGGGGTACTTCCGGTGTCTGCACGTCACGTCCGGTGTCATTTAGTTCACGGTGTTTTTGGCAATTTTTCAACCTGTTTATTCGGTGGGAACACACACTTATTTAAAATGGATGGTGGTAACTTGCAGAGTGCTATTCAACACCCAAATGCTCTCGTGTGGATCTGTGACCCACAAAATGCCAGCCCCATGTATTTCGCGGGTAAACTCGTCTATAGATGATCTCGCTCAGTTCAACCCTGTCAACAGAAAACATCTGTCTATATTAGGGGTTTTCATTGTGCGGGATAGTGCGCCTCCCTTAGTTGGTGCAGCATGCACATATGCGTTAAATGTTTGACTCATTGTTTGGCAAGAAAATAAACTATTACATATTATCGCTATCCGTTAATCATCAACATCTCTACACTAGATACAAGCTTTACAAAATGGTGCAGTGGCTCCTTCTGAAGAGCAGTGAACGGCATTGTTTATCATTTATCATTTATCCTTATTGTCAGATGGCCTTGCTCTAGACTGCACTATGTAACATATTGATGGGAAAATCTCGAAGCCAAAAAAAGCAGGAAATGAAACTGACCAAGCTCTATCAGTACTGTAACGCAAGTTGTCTAGGTCGGTGAAAGGGGAAGTCTAGCCTTCAAGTCTGAATATGATATTACAGATATTCTTGATCACATAATTAATTGCTTGGTCACCGTCCAAAACATCTGTAAGATTGAGGCGTGGGGACTTTACACTGAGAAAGCACAAGGACGATAATAATGATTAAATAATTTGTTACTAACAAATTCCATATTACATTTTTGCAATGTGATTATTTCGACAAGATGATTATCAGGCCGAACAGCGATGCATACCCCCCCCCCCCCAAAAGATGAATACTCACTGACTAACTTAAGTATTTATTCGTTGATTAAATAATCATTGTACCTACATTATGGCGGGGGAAAAGAGGTGGTATGGAAGTGCCCCAAACATGCCAATCACTGCAGACCACTGCTTGAAATTGATCATTAGCCTTTGAATTCTGTATTAGTTGAATACTATTACATAAGCTCACTAACTTCCACGCTCCAATGCCAGCCTGCCAGCGGTCAGCAAAGATCAAAACCAGGTTCAGGACTTTCATGATGGCCTCCTTGACGAAGCTCACCTGAAGACACAAAAGCAGGAACAAAATAACCAGGGCAGTTACAGTCAACTCTTTACAGCACAACAATTCATCAGATTTTAAACCATACCTAGTAAAGTCAAGCAACCACCAGAGCGAAGTCATCCTACTGAAGGTGTGACCCAGTGTTGTTCTGTTTAGGGTCAGTAAAACGATCCTGACCATTCAAACAGGCCAGGAAGGGAGTCAGCCAATCGACTGTTGAAGAGGTTGAATGCCTTCACTGGCCCTATTCAAGACCTGTTCATTGCCAGAACTAGAAAGAGTGCGTGTAACATTGCCAGCGATCCCTCCCACCCTTTAGCCCTGTCTACTCACACCACCATGTCCCCTACATGTTGCTACCTGCTACTGTGACACTTTCTTTTTCCCTTTTATTCTTTGATTATTAGCATTACGTAGGGGGGTAATCTTGGAAAAAAAGTGAATCACGATCCAATGAGGGCATGCCTCTTCTTTGTGGAAATGTCCAATAAAAATGTATTCTGCTAATTCTTCACGCATGTCAACACGCATGTGTTTGCGGCAATCCTGCAGCCTACGCCATCGGTCATTAGGGATTTTAAGCATGCACGGTTTTCACAACAGCAACTCCGGACCTGGAAATTGACCCCTCGTCCCACTGGTTATAGTCGCCGTCGTACCATAGTAGTCGCTAAGCAGGTTGCCGCAGTTACAGCGGGCGGTGTCTGATCAACAGAGCTGATGTACAACGTGAAAGAGCGAAATGGAATAAAAGTGTATCCCGTCCGCTCTCTCATTCCTTTTCAAAATGTCATTTGAGAGCGCAAGATATGAGTGGCTCTAAAAAAATAAACAAAAAAAAGTGAATCACAATCTAATGAGGGCATACACACTAGTTAACGTATGTAATGCTGTATTGCTGTCACAGCAGGAAAATATTCTTTCTATGGTCTGCCTCTGTCTTTTTCTCACCTGCTTATCGTGCTGTTACTTTGGTATTAAAAATTGATTCTTTAAAACGTTTGATTGAGACTAAACACATCCCCCACCTGTAAATGGGCCATAGAAATATACCCATCTTTCAATTTGAATTGCAATGCACATGATCAATTCATCCAAGAGCATCACATCAAACTGGAAAGTGTGCAAGAAAGTACAAGGTAGTTATATTGAATGCTGAATAACGTACTTTAATGTAACATTACTGTAATGTTCCATACTGTGTCAGATGTCCGTGCTACCCATTGTTACCACTGGGCTGCTCAGATCCGAGTCAGTGATGGTATGTTTCCAACAAGTTTGGATATTTGAACAATTTTAGCTTGATTGTGAATAATCGTCCTCAAAAACATTGTTGCTTTTGATGACCATCCACTAGAGCAGTATGGTTCATGAAGATGGATGGGAATCGTTGGGTAATTAAGTGGTGGTTGGCTGTAGAGTGTTGATGTAGTGGAAATGCACGGCAAGGCAGGTATTGTCGAGGGTTGGGAAGTAACGGAAGCAACTACATTTTTAAATAAGTAATCTGGATTACAGTTACTTTGGCTGGGTAACGTATTACATACAGAAAAATATTTTGTCCATAATAGACGAATTCAAAGGGTACTTCCGGTTAGGCTGAACGTCTAGGTCTAGCCTGCAACTTCTGGTTCCATTTATTTTGTCGTTTTTTTCCGGCTATTTTTCAACATGTCTACTCAGTGGGAACACAAACCTGCCGCGTTATTTAAAATGGATGGTGGTAACTTGCAGTGTGCTATTGTACACCCAAATGCACTCATGCGGATCTGTAACCCACAAACGCATGATTCAATAATCTGTGCAACCCGTTCATTTACTCATTCTTGTTGGAATTACTAGTAGAAACAGCCAGCCTACTGGTCCAGAAGAACATGTGACCACTTGATGAGTAATTTCAAGTCAAATTTTGACTGCATTTCATCAGTACTTATGCAAAGCGATGAACAAGCGAGTGGGGTGATGCGTAACGATGGTAACAGAGCGACATCTAGTGGTCACATTTTGAACGGGGGTGCGTTTTTGTGTCATTTGTGTGAGCCGCGCGGTCCACTACAATTACTTTACATAGACAACATACATACACCGGAAGTGCATTGCAGAAGGGCGGGACAAAATGACTCCGCCCAGCGTTTCACGCGTAAACCCGTCGATAGCTGGGCTAAGAAGTGCCGATAGAACTACGCAGGTGAAGCTCGGCTTCAATTGAGTCCAATTGAGTGGGCACGATCTTACAGAGACAACGTTTACCTTGCGCTCCGAGTCGGCTGGCCAGAATTACAGAGGCACTTCCCCCAGATCTGACAGTGTTCCCCAGATCTATACGTGTTCCCCAGCCCGCGGACGCCAAAGGGCCACTCCACATGTTGGACACAGGCAGCCACACCAACCTCACAGGGAATATACTGACTGAATATACTGATACTGATTAAAATTTTAACTTGTAAATAAAATAGATTACTTTTAAAAAGTAACCTTCGGGGGTCCGCGTTGGCCGAGTGGTTATGGACCCCATTCATGTTAGTGACGCTGTGTCTACCGCAGCATCCACAGTGTTGCGAGTTCGACTCTGCTCATCGACATGTCTGCAATGTCTATCCCCGATCTCTTCAACCCAGTTTCCGACTAATCCTATCCAATAAAAGATGAAAAAAACGGCGCTGACGCCGGAAAAAATAACTTAAAAAATAAAAAGTAACCTTCGGGGTCAGAGTGATGATCAGCTTTTCTGCAATCTCTCCTTTCTGCAACCTCTCTCAATAAAGAACGAAAAACGACGTTGGCGCCCAACATTTTAACAAAAGCTAACCTTCCCAACCCTGGCTACTGTTGGTACCTTCTCTCTGAGCAGGCAGCGGTCGTGGATGGTCGACAGGTATCTGTAGTGGATCTTAATGAGTTGGTCCAAGTCTTTGGCCTCTTGGACCTGGTGCTGGAACTCCAGACCTGTGCTGTGCAGGATCTAACCCCGAGGCAAACAATTACTTGTTGGAGATCAGTTTTACACAAAGCATTTCCACACATTTTACTCCTAGAAAATATCTATGCCCGTTGATTGGGGCAACAGAGGAATGTGGGAAAAACCAGTAATTAAATCGTAATCATAACAACAGGCAAATAATCCTAATTCAGAAATAGATTATTCTTTTAGCACTTTTAGGACGTGTTGGGGCCTTGTGCAAAATGATCTATACAATGTGTGGAAAGTTTAAAAAATAAACATCTTTGTGATATCAACGTTCAGTGAAAAACACATCCTACACACCCATGATCACAGACAAAATGCCGCTCAAATGAAATGGAAAAACGCATGAAGACCCAATGCGTCCTCAGCACGTAAGGGCTTGTTATAATTTCAAATTGCATACATTTTCATTTCAATTCATCATATATAACTATCATTACCATTTTAAATATAATGAGTTAAAAATATCATCAACCCAACTCTTTCAGGGCGATTATGACTGCTTCCAGGGCATTTCATGACTGCTTCCAAAGAAACATAACTTTTAAAAGAAAACACCACTGAAGATTCATCCTGAAATATGTTGTTCTCTGAACTTAGCCGAGTAGAGCCTACCTTGTCTCTGGGCGTGCACTTAGTCTGGCACTGAGCAGTAGTTTGATAGGGTAGCTTGGCCCCACAGACGGGGTGAAGATGGAAGCAAATAACATTTACAGCTTTTGCGTAAAGACAACACTAACATAGCAGATTAAAATGGGATAAACATGAAAGTGGGAGTGGTTGGGAGTTATGGATCGACTTACATATACAAAAAATTTCACTATGAATTTTCAGGAGAGGTTTCCCCCAACTGTGACGTACCCGCGTCATTATGTAGTTGTGCAGACTGTTAACAAAGTGCATCAGCTTCACCCGCAAAAGACACATCCGGTGCACCTGCTGTCTCACGCCGCCAGGGGGCAGCGCAGCCCGGGAAGGACCATCGCTGTCCTCCTCGAGCTGAGCACTCGCCGTCAGATCTAGAGGACGTGGGAAAAACAAGAGCGATCATTGTTTCAATTATGTGATTAAATTATTTATTCATAAGAAGGAATGTGACAAAATGCTGAATTTGATTCTGGATTCTTTTTTATATTGATTCCGATATTTTATTGCATTTCCGTGTTACGTTCTCTTTTGTTTTGTGTGCATTTTCATTATTATGTGACCATTTTTTAAATTACTTGTCATTCCCAAGTTTTTTTTTTAAATTATTGATATTATTATTATTTTTGTTGACAGACGTTTTATTCCCAAAGAAACATCAAAAACCATTTTTAAATGAAAAAAGTTGTTTTTAAAGTTGTATGATTTGTCTTGTAGAAATTCCTCTTTTAGATGTTCTTAGTAGTAATTATACTCTCTTGGTCAGTACACAACTGATTTTGAGATGGGCATGGGATGTGTTGGTCATTTGTCATCATATTTCACCATCTCTACTAATAGCATAATATCACCAACATAGGTAATCTGTCAAGTCCTGTCCATTCATCAGGTTGTCTGCCTCTGCTTCTTTTACCTTCTGAGGCACAGTTTTGTTAGGCGGATTTATGATTTTTTTTAAAGATAATCTTTTTTGGTCATTATTATTGGTTTGAGTGACGTCAGTCGGCAGAGTTCTTTTATTTCCATCTTATCTGTTAGTTTGTGATTTCTCATCAATCGCATGATGCGGTTTTGGAAATTTGCAGTTGTGTTACTCAGTTTTGGTCCAATTCATGCATAGGGAGTTGTTTGTCCTTAGTGTGATTCAATGTTTTAATTTGAAGGCTTCATTTGAAGCTAATGCTCTGTGGCTGCGGTGTTGCCACAATTGAGAAGCGCTGATGCCATGCACGAAAAGACCTACATCTATTACGTTTATTGTCAACGACGAGATACAAGTCACTACTGTTGTGTGTTTGGACAGCACGTACCACTGAACCGGACAGTGTCCAAACAGTACTTGGCCCACTTGATCTGCAGCAGCAGCAGAAACACCTGGTTGTAGATACGCTGGCACTCCAGGCTGATGACAATGTCCACAGGCCAGGGCACCTGCCATAGGGTCCATGGTTACAGCAGAGCTCTATTGTTACGGCAGAGCTCTATTGTTACGGCAGGGCTCTATTGTGGTGAACATGGCTTAAAACGTAGCAACACAACAAGAAAACGTCTGAGCCAAATCCGGCCCACCAATCTCTCACCAAGCTTTTCTGGCCAACGGAAGAATTCTGAATTCTGGAAAAATACATATATTCCCAGAAGCACTGATTTGGTTCTTTACCTCAAAAGATGCACTATATATGTGTTGTAGTTTAAGTGAGCTGCTGCTGTTTACCACAATGTGTGTTGTTGTTTCAGATGTTGCTTGTGACAAACCAGAAGGCAAACCAATTTGCAGGCCCATTGAGTTTCTGACAATGTGGCCTTCTGAACAAACTAGTTGAATAGCCCTGCGATACTGAAATGGAAATATTAGTGCACTGTCTGCAATGAGTGGAGTAAGTAGGTATGGGGATTGGGACGTTTTGGCCTGTGTCGGATTGACCTGAGCAACGGACGTGGTTGTGTCAACAAGTTATGTCCACAAGTTAAAGTTAGGCAAAACATCATGTCCTTGGCTGGCTTACTATGATAGGCTGGAACAGTGTGGTCTGTTGAACACTGGAATGTATAAATGTCTGAACAGAACCAACATATTTTTCACATTGTTTTATACACAAGCCCTGAGCTATGCACTACAGCTCAGGGCTGTGAGGTTTAAACCTGGTCTGGGAGTATCTGCCAGCTCTAACATAATCTCTTGGTTACTGCTGGGTCCACTGCTCCTGCCTGGGTCACAACTCTGGTTCTGGTTCTACTCCTACCATAAGGCACGGCTGGTCGAGGCTACCCAGAGATGTCCGATACAGTATTTGGTGAGCCACTTGTAATCTGAGTGAGTCAATGGTTATATGCACCCACTTTGAAGGTCATCTCTCTATAATTTCCTTCAGTAGAGACAAAAAGTTTGGAATATTAACAATGTTTCAGCTGACACTATGCTAGTAAAAAAAAGAGATAATACTGGTAGAACACAACAATTAACTTGAAAATAGTACTACTATAACATCTCAATGTTGCTGTGATATGACAAGTGAATACAGGCAGGTAAAAAAAATTTTTAAATGACTTGGTGAAAACGTTTTTTTTAATTCCCTGTGCATTTTTGGTGCGTTTGGCTCACTCCATGACCAGGCTTGTCTGTTGGCATATGACCCATGTTGGTGCACATTGTGCTAGAAGCAGAGAAAGTGAACTATGACTACTCTTCTTAAAAGTAACTACGTTAGATTAGTGACTAGATCATTTTACAAGTAACTCAGTGGATTACTTTTCATTGTAATTCTAGCAGCAGTCACATAAATAATGACGGGATTCACTGTTTTCTGATTAATCTCATCTTAAATTAGAAGAGCATTAAGGTACCTAAATAGTAACTACAGTAATTTAGGTAAGTAACTTCAATCTGATTACTGCTTTGGAAAAAGGAATGTGTTAGATTACTAGTTACTAGGTGAAAGGGCAGTAACTTTGTCACTGTGGCAACTTGTGGGAGATGATTATGGCTGCAACTAACAATTATTTTGATAATCGATTAATCGGCCATATTAACTGACGATTAATCGATTAATCAGTTGCCGCTCTGGAGATGATTACAGTTTGCATTTGCATGGAAAGATGAACACACCTTGTAGCTCAGAGTGAGGGCATCAAGTGGGTTGACTGCCTGTTTCTTACGAGGGGGCTCACTGCTCTCCAGGAAGATGGATAGCCTGTGGGGAGATGACAGAACAGGGGTTTACTCCACAGCACAGACTCAAAGTGTTAATGCCTAGCGAGTTTGAATAGCATGAGGCATTTATTGAAGGGCTGCTGTTCAAAAAACAGGCTTTAACCAACTTAGTTTTTGAGTTGTCCAATTAAATGTTTTTGGTGTAGTCCGAAGTCAAAGTGTCACCCTTTCCGGTAGTGTGTGTGTGTGTGTGTGTGTGTGTGTGTGTGTGTGTGTGGGTATGTATTCAAGAGTCATTTTAATTTGCCATATTGAATCATCAGCCTGACAGCAGTACACACACAAGGGATTTTAGTTGGGCATGCCAACAACTCTCTCAAAATCGACAGATAGTGAACAGGGTCAATAACAAAAGAAAGACATAAGTTAAGTGGCACTGGCATTGAGGCTATACATGTGACATGTCAACATATCAAGCAGGGCGTACCCCCTGTGTTCAGTAGCATCACTGCGTGTGGGAAGAAACTGTTTTACAGTCTAGAGGTCTTATGGCCAGATTACACTTCTGCAACCGTACCGTGCGCAGGGCACGGTAGTGCCTTCCCGAGGGGAGGAGGGAGAAAATGTGCGCTGGATGGGAGGGGTCTGCTACTACTACCCTCAAAAATATTGAATTACAGATGAAAATCCAACAATGCATCCAGGGTGCTGCTCAATCAGATGGCACAGCATTGCAAATCGCACCTATGTCAGGATGGCGTGATGAGTTGTGGGGTCGCTTCCCCCACCGACAGCTTTATTGCTAGTCTGCTTCCCCTTAATGGCATGTCTGCCAACGCTAAAATAAGTCTGCCCCTTTAATCTCTTTATCATCATCTGACTTGCATGTGTGCATGTCCACAACCTTGACTTGACAGCGTTCGCATGTCTGCCATTGTTGGAGGAGGAAGCAGACACACCATGAAATAGAAGACTGTTCTCTAGCCGGTCTTTAAAAGGAGAAGAAAGGCACAGCCTTGGCGTTTTGCAACTTCCCTTTGGAAACTACAGTTATTAGAAGCCAATGGGCCCATAAAATGGAAAAAGGATGTTATGAAATGCGAATAAGGAACTTATGACTCTATGCCAGAGCCACTTTATAACTTATGTTTTTTTCTTTTGTTATTGACCTTGTTCACTAGATCTTGAGCGTTGTTGCGTGTCCAACAAAAATTCCATGTGTATGCACTGGAGTCATGTATATGCAATATGGTGAATTAAAATGAATCTTGAATCTTATTCTCTCCCTCAATGTTCGGGTGGGAGGGAAATGAGGCCCCACAGGTCATCCTTCACATGATGTCAGTAAATGCATTGGGCTGATGAAAAAGTATCCAATCGCAACTTAATCTGCGAAGTGTACTTCCGGTTTTACATTGTGCGTGCTGGTGACCCGAGGAGAGGAAAAAGCCCCGCGGGTGTACTGAGTGAGTGCAGTACCGGCTGCTGTCCTCGGGATGTCGCTGTCCCACAGCTTCCTGCAGCTGAGCGTTGAGGAACGAAGGCTGCTGCCAACTGTCCTTGTCCTGCACGCGCTGGAAGATGGCCGTGTAGAAGTCGTACATGTCATCTCCCGCCTCGAGCAGGAAGTAGTTTCTCATGGCCTGCAAGTACTCCAACAGTCTGACAACAACACGGCAACATTAGATAGTACCTTTGTAGACTAACACAGGAACACTGCAGCCAAACTCACAGAATTTAGGCGGTATCCACATTCATAACACAATATTATTTTCAATAGACGAGTTTGCGTGCGAAACACTGGGGCGAGTCATTTTGTCCCGCGCTTCTGCAGGTCACTTCCGGTGCCTATATGTATGTATATAAAGTCTGGTAGTAGGCCGCGGTACGTGGACACAAAAACACACAAAACTTACACCAGTTCAAAATCTGACGACAAGATGTCGGTCTGTGCCCAGTTACACATCTCCTCTCCTTGCTTCGTTAACCTTTTTGTATAAATATTGATGAAATACAGTCAAAATCCGACTTAAAGTTACTCACCGAGTGGTCACATATTCTTCTGGACCAATAGGCTGGCTGCTTCTACTAATTGTTCCAAAAGGAATGAGAAAATGGAACGAGTTGCACTGATTATTAAATCATGCGTTTGTGGGTCACAGATCCGCACGATAACATTTGGGTGAGGAATAGCACACCGCAAGTTACCACCACAAATTTAAATAACCCTAGGCCTGTGCTCCCACCGAATAGACATGTTAAAAAAATAGCCAAATACACAGCAAGTAAATGACACTGGAAGTGACATTCAGAGACCGGAAGTACCCCGCGAACTCGTCTATAGAAAATATGTATTATTATCGTCTAAAATTGAAAAAAAAGGTTAGTAACCACATGTAATTTGGCCTGTATTGGGTATAGGTGACCACATAATGGCAGCAAAGCCTGATCGCTTGAATCAGTAGGCAGGATTAGTAGGCATAGTCTCAGTCAGTGGCATTAAAACTGTTGTTGTAGTAGATCATTTCAAAGAAATAACCCTGACAATCCTAATATTGAACATTGTATCAACAATATTCCAAGATATGATATTTGATTATGGATATATTGCTAAAACTCAAGAGCATTCCAAAACAGAAGTGCATCAACAATGTGTTTCAAAAGGCAACTGCGTCCTCTATTTTGTGCCACAGAAATCTTAGCCGGACAACATTCTCACATTCACACTTCATTGATTGCAGCTCCCATGGAGGAGTAATTGGGTTCAGTCAGAGGCGCATCTTGTCACCAGGCAAGGGAGGCAGCTGCTGGGGCCCCCACTAGGTGGCGGTGGTAGTCTTATAATGAGGGTCAAAGAGTCATTTGTTAAAAAAGGTTGAGAAGCTCTGACCAAGAATGCTGGGGAGATTGTCGTGTTTGCTGGGTACACCACAGGGAATCTTACAATGAATCAAAAACTCAGTGAAAAGGGTTTTTGTAAGTGACAATTACCTTCCATTCTATTTTGTGTGAAATTGGAAAAAAAAAAAATTTGCTCTGCATTCAATTATTAAGATTCTTATGTGATTTGGTGATTTGATTTGGGTGATGAATGACGGGCAATGAATTGCCGCTTGGGCCCTAGAATCACCTCTGGGTTCTGTGGTGTTTTACCCAAGAACATAGGTATGCAGACTGAGCCAGGGTTCAAGCCACCAACCATTCGGTCTTTAGTCCAAGCTCCAGTCATTAGAAGGGCCGCTTTCCCAAATGAGCTAAGCCAGTCAAAACTGCCCATAGTCTATCCATTTATTTTTTCAAGTTATTCAGTCATACCAGAGCTAATTAGGTTTACCACATCAACCAACAATACATACTTTGAGCTAAAATACATGTGACCCCGACGTGATTTGAACACGCAACCTTCTGATCTGGAGTCAGACGCGCTACCGTTGCGCCACGAGGTCATGTGGGGAATTTAACAACGCATGCTGTGCCGTAGTCTTGGGCAATACAACAATAATATCGTATATCATATTTCAAAATATCATCAGTACCATACACAATATCGGGATCACCGTCGGTAGGTCTTTGAAAATGTGTGTGCAACAAGAACAACTCTTGTAATTTTTAATAGTACGTACCGAGGAGGAAATCAACAGTTCAGGAGTGATAATTTACTAGCGCACCACTAATGAATGATTTATATTTTATACGTAATGTGTGTTCTGATTATAGTCTTAAAAGAAGTTTCATAATAGATCAATAAAGTATTAAAAAAAAAAGTCACAAATGTCGTTCTCAGGCCAATCATCAAGCACTGCTACCATCAAATGGCTACCAAATACAGTTGCCTTCATATCCGTTTTTTTTTGGGGGGGGGGCAATATTATGGGATATTGTAATATTTTCATTTCACAATATCCTGTTACAAAAACGTGGATATCGCCCAACCCTAGTGTGCCACTGGAGTCTCGGTCTCATTCCTACTCACTTATATTCAGTCTTGAGCGTGCTCATCAGGCTTCCGCAGCATTGGATGTAGGTGCGTTGGATGTGCGGGTAGAGGCAGGAGCGAAGCGTCAGCTCAAAGCTCTGACACGTCACGGACTGTGAAGACCGATCCACACCCAGCGCGCCGCCCGAGAACCGCTCGTGGAAGTCATTCTGTTCCAGATACAACCTGCAGGAGGAGAGGAAGGAGCTCTCAATCTTTGTAATTCACTAACAGCATAGGGCTCGGTATCGATTCTAATTTCCTGAATCATTTCATTGCATATCGCTGCACTGAACGCTAAATAAATACTAATAAATACTATCCCATAGACAAAACGGCCCCATGTGTATTTGTAATTGTATCTGTGTATGTGTAAGAGGGCCACACAAAGAAAAGTCAAGAATTTGAAAGTATTTATTTTAGAAAAAAAATCGAGTCAGCTTTTAGTTGCATTACTTGCATATGACATATTCATCGCAGCGTGTTTTGGGGGAAAACAAATGTCAAAAAAATATTTAAAGTCCATTAACAGTCTTTTTAAATCGATAAATTACATTTTGAGGATGAAATTGATTTTAAATCAATTTTAAATTTTTTATATATTGGCCCTTTATTCATTGGCTGTCGACTACTCCATTATATTCATAATAGAGTAGGGATATCATGATGAAAAAAATTGTTTAAAAAAAATATGTTAATTGTTTGCACTTTTTTGCCAATGTGGAATGCATGTTGAAAATAACTACCTCGGAAGGTTATAGGGCGATACGTCACATCGCAAAGGCGTCCGCAGCCTAAGCAGATGCTACGTCATACGCGGCAGATGCTACGTCCATAGGGAGCAGATGCTACGTCCATAGGGAGCAGATGCTACGTCCATAGGGAGCAGATGCTACGT
>OMKY01253807.1:409-13041 GCA_900302395.1 Bregmaceros cantori
TTATATTTCAATGATTCGATTATTTTGAATTAATTTAATATGCAGCTAATCTCTCATTTGGTTTATTCTTATTAAAATTATGAATGCTGTATTTCACGTAGTAAAAGGATCAAAACATCAATGTGTTTTGGGAATGTTCGCACTGCCATCAACTGTATTTATTCACCAAAACACTCATAGATGAGATAAAGTTAGTTTGTGACAGTTGGTTAGTTTGTGACACAACATATGACCAGTGGTGCACAACAGCGCTGGTTGAAGTTACCGAGAGGAGCAGTTGGCGCTTAGTTGGCGTTTTCGGCGTCCCTCCTGAGCGAATACCCCCCGGCCACTGCTGGTGGCGGGCGCTCCTGCTCTGTTCAGCAGCAGCCGCGATGGGCCCGCGCGCCGCTGGCGGAACAGTGTCCGGGCCCCGGGTGCATTCGCTTATGGGGAGCGCAGCATGGGCGCCGGGTATGCAGCTCACTGCTGAGAATCAGCACCAGCCAGGCCATGGGAGGGCAGCCCTATGCACCCCTAGTTTCATTGACATACTTTCGTTTCTGGTAGAATTGTAGTCACAGCCCAAGCGACCACAAGATGGGGCCCAAATGAAGATCTTTGACAAGTGATGTGTTGCATGTGAAGTCCCAACTCCTTAGATCAAGTGTTCCCTGTGTATGCATCTTTTAACTAGTGTGAGTCCACAAATGTGTGCTTTCTTTGTCTGCTATGTGAATAAATACGGACTCGGCTGGTTGATCATCTGATTGGCTATTGATTACTAGAAACATATTCATAACAATAACAAGAACAACTTGGCTACATTTTGATAAGAGAGAGTGTGTGGAACATGTTCATTTCTAGCGTACCAGCTTTCAGCCCATTCTCTCTTTGACAATTCAGATTGGATAATACATCCAAGGCGCGCTTTTTGCCCTCACTGATTGAAGAGAGTATTGAAGGGAAGATTGGCATAATTGCCTTCACATGAATGGCTTGAAATTGCAGCCTGATTTAATAGGAGTCATCCACAGCAGCAGAGTACATGTGGCTGACATGGAAGTGGTCAGAGAGGAAGAGTTCTATCATTGTGTTCCTAAATAATGCTTGAGAAGGTCTTTCACCCACAGGGCAATTTGAGTGTATTATGATGACATATACAGCCTTTGACTCCCCATCAATGTATTTTTTTTCTCATTCTCATCCATGTATCCTTTTTTTATTGTCATTGTTGTTGGAATGAATAAATCATCTTTGTCTATCAGCTTTGAAAAATTGAAGTCAAAAGAACATGATTACTGAGCTAGTCAAAACTGGTCAAATAAAACACTCAGAGCAACTGCCAAATTGGACTTCAATTATTACTTGCGCCGGGGCAGAACCGCAGAGCAGGTTATGTTCTTGGTTGTTGGAGTTGTTGCATGTTTTGGTGCATTTATGTAGCCTATAAATAACGTAATAGTCATACTTAAACATTATTAATGGGGGAACAATCCCCGTTCTCGGTAGTGATGTCACGCCGCGTGGCCGCGACTCCCGTGCCAATGAGACGTTTCCATGTAAAAATCAGAGTGATTGGTTAGGTCCCACAGGATCGGCTTCCTACTAGCCTGATGAACCAGAACCAACGCATCGTCCACGCGTCGCACATCACTAGACGTTATGTTATTCAACGTCTAGCGATGTGTGGACGTTGAGTAGTACCCTGGCTCGCCTGGGTACTACTCGACGATCACTTGCATTGATAATGGCTTGCCACACATACTGCTAGCACTAAAAGTACATTTTTTTTGTACCACTACGGTGCACGTTTGCAATCTCTGAGTGTTTCTAGTATTTTTAGTGGTTTCAATATCAGAGTATTGACAAGTTTACGCACAGCAAAATGTAATACGTCCACCTTGTCCCGCCCTAATGAATGAATGATTTATTCCCATTGAAAGTCCTTAAATCACCAACATAATCAGCATGGCTTGCCATAAAGCTCCATAGCGAGCAGGGCAGGAAGAAGCATACATTCTTATAACTAAAAAATCAAACATATTAGGTGCCACAATCTGACATGTTCTTACTTCACTCAATTGAAAGCTCTATAACTCAATCATCCTCTTCATATTGATTGAAAAACATATTTTTATAAGACCAGTTTTTATAAGACCAATTGCATCATTGAGAGCGTTCCATCATCCCACAAAAACAGGAGTGGGATTATGGAACACTCTCAACGTTGATTTAAAAGGCTGTGTAAGAATTCATCAGTTTAAGAATGCTTAAAGTGGGACACATTTTTCCTTTGGGTAGTGTTATGGCTCAAAACTAGAACTTAGTTAATACATAGAAGATACTCAAGACGATCAGAGATGGGCAGTAATGCATTACATTTACTCCGTTTCATTTTTTTGTGTGTACTTTTTTACTTTTGGAGTACATTTTACACAAGTTACTTTCTACTTTTACTCTAGTAAATTTGAGGTGGAAAAAAACTACTTTTTACTGCGATGTCAGTAATTCGCTACTCGTTACATTAACATGGCCTTTAGCGACACCTGTTGGGAACTGTTGGCACTTTCTCTCTGTCTCTATCTCTCTTGGGTACTCTCTCTCTGTCTCTATCTCTCTTGAAAAGAGAAGTTGTCCTGTTTTGCTTTTTTACTTAAAGTTACTCAGTACTTTTGCTACTTAAGTAACTTTTTTGTGGAGTACTTTTTTTTACTTTTACTTGAGTAACTCTTTGGATGACTACTTTTTACTCTTACTTAAGTAATATTTGGCTTTACTTAAGTAATTTTTATGGTTACTCTGCCCATATCTGACTATGATTAATATGAACAGGGCTATCTAAGAATGTCTCTGGCGCGATGACGTGGCAAGGACATCCCCGAAGGAGTAGCAGGAATGTTCGTAGATGAGTAGATGATGAATACTCAACTTCGGGGACGAGGAGAGGGACCAGGTGAGGTGGAGAGACGAGGAGGTCCGCTCAGCGTTCTGGATCAATGGTGAACACAGAGGAGAGGAGAGTTGAATCGCCACCAGCACACACAGGACTCATCACAGGATAGAGAGACCTACCAAGGGAATTTTATTCTCCAGCGTCAGACCCAGGGCAGCGTCTTCCTTTTATGGAGAAGAGGGGCCAATCCTGAACCGCGTCGCGGTGAGGAGATGAGCGGCAGGTGTGCGTGGTGTTCGCGGACGATTCGTGCCGCAACAGGTATTTTGTGCAAACTGGTGCTTAAAGTACATTTTTCTCTTAATATTGCCATATTCTAAGCTAAATACAAATAATTGCTGAAGAGTCTTACTTTTTGCTTGAACAGCAATAGAAGTGTTTGAAACTTAATTAGCTCATGAACCTTCAATATCTTGTATTCTATAAATAATTGATTTGTGTGATCTCTGTAATGGCCTTTGTCTATTATTCGTACCGCTCGTTTTTGTAATGTGTATAATTGATTTAGCCTGATTACCCATTACCACATCACTCTGCATAAATATTCTCGAATACTGAGAAATACAACTCCAAATTAGAAGCACACAGAGATTGCAAACCTGCGCCGTGGTACAGAAATAGTGTTTTAGTGCTAGCAGTAGTACTTATCAATGCAAGTGCATACGTAGTAGCGACTGATGCCACCAGTGAACATGCCAACTACACCTCGTAGCGCCCCATGTGACCCAGAAGTCTGGTCACATGACCGCGGTAACCCGCTCAGCGATCTATTGGTAACTTGGTGATTAAGTATGATTGTTACTTATAGGCTACAGAAATGCACCAAAATTTAATTGATTTTTCCGTGTGTCATTTCCAACAACTCTGCAAAATTTCATCCAACCCTTTTTCAGTTATCTTGGGGACAGACAAACCAACCAACCAATGCTGCTAAAAAAAAGAACCTGCTCCGCCCCAGCTCAGGTAATTACTCACAGATCTGGTCACATGCTCTTCTGGACCAATGGAAAGCCTACATTCACTCCTAAATCCAAGGTGGATGATTAATTACTGTGTGAGGCACAATCCACATGACATTATTTGGGTCCCACAAACACCTTTTTTTTCTCTGTGTGTAAGCACCATTTTCTATTTTATTCATTTATTTAGGGTTATTTGTGAAAGTGGGGCGAGAGAGATCGGTGGAAAAACATTGCACAAAACTTGGCGAGGGGAGAAGAACTGGTGACGTTGTCCATCCGTGTGCTGGATGCGGATAACACGGTGGGCGTGTTCTGCCACTGAATAGACACATTTAAAGATTGTTGAGAACATGGCACAGTCAGACTGGAAGTCTAAATCTCTGGTGATTTGGTCTGGTCTGTCCGCTGAACTTGTCTATAGGGCTCAGCGTATTCTTATAGCTTCATTTCTCATGAAGATACAGAAGGTGTTTTGTTTTTTTTCTTTACCAAGAGTATTCTATTCACACGGGAAGGAGGCTGTAAATGCTCTGCTGTATCCCCAGATACCACACACTCACACACACACACACACACACATTCATGCCCACCCACAGCAACAACGCACACTTTGACATGTGCACACACACACACGTGCACCCAGCATTCAAAGCCCATTGAAGTTGACAGCAGACACAGTGGCTTGGATCTTGTTTTCCCATCAGAGTCTAACAATTACTACACAGCTCCCCCCCTGCTACCTACACTCACACACACACACACACAATCACACACACAACAGCACACACATATTCACACACACATGCACACACACACAACGGCGCACGCACACACACACACACACAAATAGACAATCACACACACAACAGCACACACATAATCACACACACAATGGCACAGACACACACACACACACACAACGGCACATACACACACATGCACAGACACACACGCACACACAAAGGCACTGATACACACACAGACAAAAGTACACACGCATCCACTGAAAAAGTGTTTGTGCACTTGATGCTAGAGAAAAATTCCAATGTGGTGTCTGGGTTACAAATCCCACATGGAGACTCTTGCAGGCTATTATTGTGGCCTTAAAAAAAAATTCTACCCAGGGACGGTCGGCTGGGTATCAACAGAGTGCATGTAATCCGATGACAGTAATCAGATTACAAAAATACAACTGTATTCCATTACATCATCATCATCACCACCACCACCATATTTGTCTATTGATGGTTGTAGCAGAATGTGCACCACCATGGGTCAGTTGGACAAGCCCTGGCTATTAGCGCCATTCACAGCTGGACTGGCTGCTGGGCAAACCGGGCATTTTCCCGGTGGGCCGACGCCCCTAATGGGCCGGTGATGTTGCTTTTTTTTTTTTTTTTTCGTAAAAGTGTGCACCTTTACCCCTAGGCCAGAGCGTTTGTGCAGTTATAAGACATACGTTACGTCAATTTCAAGTCAGATGTGCCCACACCACCTGGGGTTCGGGCCAAAGCCCGGTCCGCGACGGAGGAGCAAAGGGGCGAGAGGGACGGACGCAGGATCGCCGTCCTCCCGGTTATGCTCCAGCGGTACTCCCCGCCGCGACACCGCACTGAATTCATAAAATGGCCAAAAATGAACATTATAAGCGGATTTCTTGATTACTATAACTAAAATATTTAATCTGCATTTTTATCGAAGAGGTTCCTTTTGATCAATATTAGCGGTTGATCACTATATCCGCGGCCACTACAAGCGGTTTACATTGTATGAGCTTTCTGAGGAACATCTAGCCTGGCGAGCCAGAATCAACGCATCGTCCAGGCATCGCACATCGCTAGATGCTTGCATTGGGTCTGGGAAAATCAAAGCTGACCAAACAGGCTACGCGAGACCTGTACAGGCTACGCGAGACCTGTACAGGCTACGCAAGACCTGGGCGGAGTTTGGTTGTCACGCCTCCACGCTGCTTGTCCCACCTACTGCGCTGTGACCTGGATAACACGATTTGATTTACACTGTTTTTTCCGATGTTTTCCAACCCTGATTTTACCAGACCCAATGCAAGCGTCAAGCGCTGTTCGATGTGTGGACCATGCGTTGGCTCTGGCTTGCCAGGCTATGGAACGTTGGTGGAGGTCTACAAAGCTGAAAGAGTTAATCAAACATTGGTTTCATGGTTATCTCCTTTGCAGCAACAATCCCAGCATCTCTCCAGCTCGGCTCGCTCCGCGTCGCATCGTCCCCACCCTCTCTTCTCCAGACCTCCCCCCCACCCTCTCTTCTCCTGTCTTTCGCTGCCATTTGAAGAAGGCGGACTATTAATCACTTAATCTTCCCTTGGCTTTTAATACGACCCACTTGACTTGGGGGGAAAAACGTCTTATAAATAATATATATACATATATGAAGAGCATAGAGGTTGATCATGCATTCAGTGCCGCGGGCGTCTTGACTTTGTAATGAGCTGCCGGCGCCGTGATCGTGGCGAAAGGGTGGTGGACGGTGGGCGGGGGTGGGGATGCAGGGGTAGTGAGACGAGGGTGAGACATGCGGCTAGCCAACCTCACCTAATCTGTGATGTGTGATGGTGATAAGCGAGCGCCTGCAGAACTGAGGAGTGACCTGAAAGGGAGATTGTGGAGATGTTTTGAAAGCCCGGCGTTGCTATGAATATCAGTCCATAAGGTGCTGTAAGGGAGGGGAGGTGGGGGGAGCGCGTTCATTAAAGGGCCTTTCAGGACGCTCGTCTTCAGCGGATGTACATGCGTCACATCGTATTTGTTGTTACAGAATGTTCCGGCTCGCTACAGAAAGGCTGGAAATGGGTGACGGATTCGAATTGAGCAGCAGATCTTCATATAACACCACACAACCAGTGTTGCTACATGACCCATTACTCACTACTTAGAACCAGAGATAACGGTAGATAAGTAACGGATTACATTTACTCAGTTTACACAATTTTTGTGTACTTTTTTTTTTTTACTTTGAAGTACATTTTTCACGAGTTACTTTGTAAATTTGAGGTGAAAAAAAATACTTTTTAATGAGATGTCAGCAATTCACTACTTGTTTCATTAATTTGGCCTTTAGCGACACCTGTTGGGAACTGTTGGCACATATTTTGGCGTCATATCTCTCTCTGTCCCACTCGGGCACGTCTCTTGGTCTCTCTCGGCCTCTAACTGTTTGTATTTTGTGCTATTTTTTTTGTTTTTTACTGAAAGTTACAGTACTTTTACTACTTGAGTAACTTTTACTTGAGCAACTATTTGGATGCCTACTTTTACTTGAGTAATATTTTGCTGAGGTAACAATACTTTTACTTAAGTCATTTTTACGGCTATTCTGCCCATATCTGCTTAGAACTTAGAACTTAGTTAGATTACTGACTACTTTCTCAAAAAAGAACTAAAAAATTGTTATTTAAAAATAACAATTAAAAAAAGGTTTGGTCAAATTGTCTCAGTTTTCAGTGACTTTAGGTGTTGTCGTTTTAATGTTAATGCATAGTCATGAAAGTAGGGTAGCGGTTCCCTCCGGTCTCAAACCCATGACTTCCCACACCGTATTGGAAGCCAGGGTGCTGGGCTCGGCAAAAAACTGCTGACGGCTACCGGTGTCCGACTGGTAATTATTTGGATAAACACAGCTGGGAAATGTTTCCCCAGCTGTGTGGATGTTCAAACCAAAAAACAAGACGTAGGTGGGTACATAGTGTTCGTTTCATCTTGTCCATTTCACCACACACTTGAAGGAAAGCGCCATCGAAGCAAAGTCGACCGAGGTGAGTCATCTCCTCCAGAACTTTGAAATGAGCGTGTCGGATCATTTCCGACTCCTCCCACCCTGGACACTCTCTTTTTGAGCCACTCCCCTCTGGTAAGAGGTTCCGGTCCACTAGGGTCAGAACCTCGCGCCACAGGAACAGCTTCTTCCCTGCTGCCATACGCTACTGAACGTCAGTAAAGGGGCCCCGCGATTTTGTGGCACGCAATGCCATGACTCGGGTCATGCCAATGGACAAACTACACGTATGCTGGCGGGATGTGCCCGTTTGAAAAAAAATCGCCTCCAGGTAGCCACGTACACACAACCTGGCCGTCAACTTGTCGGGACAATGCGGGAGGACGCGCACCGGTGCCATCACATCCGCACGCAATTCTGCGCGGACAGTTATATAAATATCTGAGGGCCTATTTAATGCAATTTCGGCCGAGCAAGGAGTGAGCTTGGGCGAACTATGTATCATTATAGACCTCGCAAATGCGACAGAATTTAAAAATGCCATGAATTTTGAGCAGGAAATCAAATAAACCCACTTTGCTCACTCGCGTCGGAAATGATGCACTGGCTATGAGCACGCTCCCGGTGCCCGCTCCTGTTAATTCGGGTCGTCACTAGGGGTGTAAATAATACCGATTTTGTATCGATATATCGATACAACAGCTGACGATACAATGTATCGATACGTCTGCAAGAGTATCAATCTTTTTTCTGGTCTATTTTTTTCCACTTGCTCCTGGACATAATTCCACTCCCCTGTCAGGTTAAATGAAAAAAAAATCAAAGAATCGTATCGAATCGGATCGTGGTGAATTCTTGAGTATTGAAAAGAATCGGATCGTTGGGTCAGGAAATCGATACTGAATTGATTTACGCCCCTAGTCGTCACATATCCGTTCACTGCTTCACGACCCGAAGTGTGTGTATGTGTATGTGTGTGAAGACGGTATAAACTGTGCGGACACCTTCCGGTACATGCTGCAAAATGACACAAATGGGGCAGTGTCAGGGCCCCTTTAGCTCCCGATGTGTCAAGCTGCACTAGCCACTTTCCGTTCCTAGTTCTGCTCTCCTCATCAATGAGCAAAACCCCAAACATTCTGCAATGTGCCTTGTATATAGACTGCCACCCAGGTACATAGACCCTAGTACTGTCTTTATGTTCGACATATTCAAAATTTAATGTTTTCTCAACATTTTCAATGAGTTTCAGTGTCCATTTTCATAGTAAACATTAATGTTCTACAGTACAGAATCCAACCAAATAACATCTCTCTTCCTGAATACATGTTCACTTACTTTTCATGTTAGTATTTTAACCCATTTATTATTAAAAAAAATTCTATGAATAAGCATCTATATTAATATTATATTTATTTTGTGAATTATAAGAAGGTTAGTGACGATTGACGGATGTTTTTAACAAGTAACCCACAGACATCGGTTATTACGCCATCATTGCCTCATACGAGTCATTCCCTTCACAGACACCTATGCAATGTTATTGTCAAGCCGGTAACACGTATAAATATCTACAGTAAATAACATCCTCTCGCAGTACCACAGCATCCATCTCCCCTCTGTTTTGCCAGGTTTGGGCTGATGATTTAATTTATCATGCGTACATTAAATTAGGACCCGCATGTGGCTGACACCACTGGAGGAAAAAATACAGCTTTTTGATAGGGACCAATTTCAACTGCTGCATGTAAAAACTAGAAGCACTCGGAGATTGCAAACCTGCACCGCAGTGGTACAAAAAAATACTACTTTTAGTGCTAGCATATGTGTGGCAAACATAGACTGTATATAAATATGGACGTCACATTCGCTTCAGCCGGTGTGCCGACTTCCGTGTGCTTTTGGTAGTCGACTCCGCCTTACCAAAAACACAGATCTATTTACAATAGATATATACCAATTTTAGCAGGTCATTTAACCTATTTAAAGATCATTTCTAATTGATGTTTTAATGTTTATTGTCAGGATAATTAACAGTTCATTGTGTGAGGGGGTCATAATTTCACAAACACGTCAGATTTGGCATTATTAATTATTTTAATTTCGCGGGTTGTGGTGGGAGTGGGGTGGTGGGGGATGTGGTCCTGCTCAAAGAGTGCTATGCTATTGTTAGGTCTGGGCAGTGGGCACAGTGACTGGTTCACCGGGAATAATTTGTCCCTCCTGCCCGCCCGCGCTACGGGTACTTTCTCAACAATGGCAGAGCCCAGGACACAGCTTCAAGTGTATTCAATCCAAAAAAGACCCACAATCACTGTTCATACACGACGACTGGCCTTCCCTGTATGTGTGTGTTTATGTAGCCCTGGGATGAATGCATGAATCAGCCAAACGCAACCGGCGGAGCACCTCTTGATTGATACGGGCCGGCGTGCATGAGTTCTGCAGCTCTGGCTCTGGACATGAACATGCTCCTGTAAAGATGTACGAATCTCACCTGCTACAGGCTGTGGATGGATACATATTTGCGAGCAATAAGGGGGACGTTTAGCGCCCGATAGCATGCAACTGACTTAGACAGGTACGTGGGATCTGCACAGTATTAGGTTAATGCATCGCTTGGCCGGCCCGTAATCATGAGGTGTAAATGAACGGCCATGTGGTCGGTATAACGGATGGCACTGGGAGGTTGATGCGTCGGTTACCATAAGACATGTTGGTCCGTAATTATGAGGTACAACATTCATACCGTACCTGAACCAGGCGGATTGGTCTGTGCAGCGGACTTGGAGGAACAGATATGGAAGATCTGCGCAATAGGAGGTTGGTGGACCGGTTGGCACAAGACACGTTAGCCCGTAATTATGAGGTACACAATTCATTCTATGGATATGTGGAACAGAACAAACAAACAGGCAATGGTTTAGAAGAGTGGGACTCTGGGTGGGGGAGCTCGAAGGCTAGTCCTGGTAGAGCTTTCGGAACCAATAGGCTGGCTGCTTCTTCCTAGTATTTCCAAAAGGAATGAGGAAATGGAACGTTGCACTGATTATTAAATCATGCATTTGTGGGTCACAGATCTGCACAAGAGCACACCGAAGGTTACCACCATCCGTGTACCATCCGTTCCACCAATAACCCTGTAGGTGTGTGTTCCCACCGAATAGACATGTTTAAAAAAAAAAACATACACGGCAAGTAAATGACGTTCAGACACCGGAAGTACACCCCAAACTCGTCTATTGGGACAGGGAGTTGGCAGAAAGTGGCTGTGCTGCAGACATCAGAGCGTCCTCTTCTGGAACGGAGTGGCAGTGAGATTTCCTACAGTCACCGTTGGTGAACACAGCCAGCTGGTATTTTTAAGTGACTGTTTTAAGTGATTTATAAGTGACATTTTATTTTAAGGTTTATTAGCACTCGGGAGTGCTCAAAGAAAAGTAATGAAGTTAACCTGACCCAATTACTTTTAAAATAAGGCAGTAAATAGCCTAACTTAGTTACTGTGGCAACACAGTGTCTGTAGTACAATACTCACCTATTTGGTAACTAGTAGCTACACACAAGCACTAAAGTGAAGAAACCCAATACTTGAAAATATTTCCAGGGGTGGTGCTAGTCTAAATGAAACCCCAGACGACTCCCCCTATCTCAAAATAATATAAAATAGTTCAAACGTGGGCTTAAAATTATATCAAAATACAATATATTGCTCAAAACAATGTGAATAAGGGTATTTTAGGAAATGTTACCTTGTTTTAAAAAAAACATGAATGTTACCTACAAAATTAGTTGGTGCGATAAAAAAGTCGTTGCCATATATATTGGGGCTTTTTTTGTTTTTGTTTTTTTCGTTCGCAGAGCTTTGTAAATGTCATAAAACCAACAAAACCTAATGACAAATTGAAGTTGAAACTCCAATTAGTTCCGATTTGTGAATTATATTTTTAACTAGAAGCCCCCCTCAGTAATACAAAAAAAGAAAATTTTGTGCTAGCAATATGTGTGACAACCCATTATTAATGCAAGTGCTCGTAGCAGCGACTAACGCCACCGGCGAATATGCCAACTACACTACCCAGCGTCCCCTGCGTCCCGGAAGTCTGGTCACGTGACCACGGTCATCCGCTCAGCGATCTATCGTAAGTTGGTGATTAAGTATGATTATGTTACTTATAGGCTACAGAAATGCACCAGAATTTAATCAATTCTTCCGTGTGTCATTTCCAACAACTATGCAAATTTTAATCCAGATCCATGCACAACTTTTTCAGTTATTTTGGGGACCAGCCACAAACATAACCTGCTTCGTGGCTCTGCCCCGGCAAAGGTAATTCATATTTAAGAACAAGCAACATATGCACATGTAGGTTTAATTATACTAATACTGACCAGCATTGATGATATTGAAGTATTTACATTAATATTATTCAAGTATCAATAAATCGAAGCAGTAACTTCTTAAAATACATCCCATTTTGGAGGCAATTTCCCCCAAACCTGTTAATTGAATTGGTCATGAGTGGCCATTTTAGAGATAAACGTGTACTGCCGGTGTAGACCACAGCTCCCCATCGGAGGAGCCAGGCTACCCGACATCCTGTTAATGCAACATAATTAACAGCTGAGGCGAGTCAACAAAGAACGCAGCGCACGGTGCCGACCACACATTACACGCTAATCACATCATCACCACTTCTTAGGCAACAATAAACAGGCATAATTAGCATTTGCAAGGATCGTTTGCCACAATGACAATCCTGTTCAGGAAATTTGTTCAGCAAGTTCCTTGTTTTCTCTTAAGGGAAATGCGTTCCGCTGATACAGTATGGCTGTTGTGTGAAATAACTAATACAGTATGGCCAGGTTGTGATACAGCATGGCCAGGTTGTGATACAGTGTGGCCAGGTTGTGATACAGCATGGTCAGGTTGTGATACAGCATGGCCAGGTTGTTGTATTTTAAGGTTCCCCCGCAAAAGCGAC
>OMKY01253807.1:13395-24965 GCA_900302395.1 Bregmaceros cantori
CGTGTACACCAATCCAGTGAACCATGGTGTCCCCGCGCGCGTATACGCATGCACGACCGTGCCAGCAGCGGGGCATACACACGTGTGCTTATCAACGCGGGCTGCTTCGCTGTGTGTTGTATTTTAAGATTTCCCCCGGGGCATCCAGCGAACGCGACAAGCTTCGTGACTAGAGCCCGAGAGAGATAAAGAAACCAAGGCCCCACCGATGTAAAGGCCCTAGCTCTAAAGCTCCGTGTCCGCCACGACTGTGATGACACCCCAAGCTTACTGCACGGGCCGACGACTGTCTGAATCAGCACAAAAGTGTCGGAGGGGGGCCCCAGCACAACAGATAAACACCACAACACCTGTGACATCCCAAACCTAGCCCGACCACATTACCAACCTCCATGACAACAACACCACCACCACCCATACACCCCCAAATGTCCCGTGTACAGTATGGCCAGGTTGTGATACAGTATGGCCAGGTTGTGATGCATCATGGCCAGGTTGTGATGCAGCATGGCCAGGTTGTGATACAGCATGGCCAGGTTGTGATACAGTATGGCCAGGTTGTGATACAGTATGGCCAGGTTGTGATACAGTATGGCCAGGTTATGGTACAGTGGCCAGGTTGTGATACAGCATGGCCAGGTTGTGGTGCAGTATGGCCAGGTTGTGATGCAGCATGGCCAGGTTGTGATGCAGCATGGCCAGGTTGTGGTACAGTATGGCCAGGTTGTGATGCAGCATGGCCAGGTTGTGGTATAGTATGGCCAGGTTGTGATGCAGTATGGCCAGGTTGTGATACAGTATGGCCAGGTTATGGTACAGTGGCCAGGTTGTGATACAGTGGCCAGGTTGTGATACAGCATGGCCAGGTTGTGGTACAGTGGCCAGGTTGTGATACAGCATGGCCAGGTTATGGTACAGTGGCCAGGTTGTGATACAGCATGGCCAGGTTGTGGTACAGATGGCCAGGTTGTGGTACAGTGGCCAGGTTGTGATGCAGCATGGCCAGGTTGTGGTACAGTGGCCAGGTTGTGATGCAGCATGGCCAGGTTGTGGTACAGTATGGCCAGGTTCTGATACAGTATGGCCAAGTTGTGATACAGCATGGCCAGGTTGTGGTACAGTATGGCCAGTATGCTTCTGAGCCTGTACTTTTTACTCTACTCGAGTAGTACTCAAGTTGTTTTTTTTTCACAATTTTTTTTTTCACAAATGTATTTTACTCTTACTCAAGTAAGAAATGTGGGTACTTTTGCCATCTCTGACTATTGGTTGCACGTCACAACAATGAAGCAGTCAAGTCTGCTCCAATCTCTCTCATACGAATCCTGATCTTAACTGGAAAATGAATATTGTGTTTCTACGATGTCCCTTTCTTCAGTTAAAGGCCGTTGAACTTTAATTTTACATTTTCAAAAAAGCATCAATATATTACAGCATCCCCCCCCCCTTCCCTATCCCCCCCCACCCCTGCACTCTCTGGGGGGGTTTCTAGTTATTTATTCAACACGCTCCATCCGTAGCTATTCATCAAATTAACAGACGAGGCAAAGCGTGGTCTCCACGTCCGGACAATCTGTTTCTCCTCACGCCACTGAGAGATGAATAGGTCCTCTAAAAATAATGGTGGAGCTCAGCCTAACTGGAGCTATTTTAACGGCGTCTCCTCTGGGCCCCCGGAGATGACACTTTTATCCAGGTTGACGTTTCACACAAACTTCCTTCCTTCACAAGGTCACTGAGTCGTTGGCCGGTCCACTGCTGCAACATATGGTTCGTCCACGCACGTGGACGTGCAATGGGTGTGCATGTGAGGGCGTGCATGACGTTGAGCCCACATTACACGCATCGTCCACCGTGATGTGAACGTGTAGTCTGAGCTGCTGGAGTGGTGTGGAACACGGTCTGATGGGTCGACTTTCACGGCCAAGCATTTTATTAAAGGCATCTATGAGGGACATTACACCGCTTCCAAAAGTCTGCCAGAGTGAGCAGTCGGGTTGGATACACGTGTCATTGTTTACATTCCTGCATGCGCACGGTGCGCTAGCGCTCCCGAAAGCCGATATGCCTGGGAATCGCTGCGTTAAAGGCTGTGGAGCATCATCGCACAAGTTACATTTCTTTCGTTTCCGCAAATGGAACTGAACTGAAGTTCAACTTACTGCAACCCGACGAGACGAAAAGACGCCATCTTGTTCGGCTGCTGCTGGACGAGAAGACCACCGCATTCCGGACGGGACGAGAGTGTGTTCGCTACATTTCCATTGAGGTTCCATTCAAGTTACCTAAAATATTTGTCAAATGAATGTTTAGTATCTAGTTGCAGTATTTCAATGCTGCATTTCCTTCGCACCGAGTTGGTGCGTCCAAGATGCCTCCCAATGCTGCGTGTAGAACCACGTGGCCAACGGGGTGGCTGCATTATCTCAGAGGCTCCAACTTGTAGCTTAATGGAACATGCAGGTGTGTGCAGCCGCACCGGTCGAGATGCGAACGGGGAGCGACTGTTGACATTCGAGGCCGCTCCTAGTACGTATAATGAGCTCCTCCGCAACCAATGCGATGCGTTTGGAAGCGGACTCAAACACAAGTGACGTAATCACTCATCCCTAATTCTAATAAGACTATTCAGAATCATTTACAGCCCGAATCATGGCCTGCTGTTCAACAACACAACATAAATAAAATGTGTTATTTATTTATCTATTTTCGTAGGGTGAGCAGTGCCACAGGTTCTAATCGGCTATTCTGCAATGACTCCCCTGACTCTTCATCCCATTTTCCAATTAATTCCTGTCACTATCTCTCTCAATAAAGGATGAAAAACTGCGCTAGTGCCTAAAAAATACATTTAAAGCAAGTAAACAATGGACCAATTAATCGCGGTTGATTAATCGATTATCAAATTAGTTGCCGATTAATTCAAAATTAATCAGTTGCAGCTCTATATAATATAGTACAATATAGTACTACACACACAAACATACACACCTAGTGGTGTAATCAGGGACTTAATCCCCTTTGGGTTAAAATCAAGTATTCCCAACTTCAGGTTGCCATCAACCAGTGGCACCTTTACTAGCGAGCAAGAAAAAAAATTAAAAATTCCCAATTGTGCATTCAAGTAAATAGGAAGAAACTAACGTCATATGTGCAAACACGCACAAAAACGACTTCTCACCTTTTCATCCTTGGAAGAATATCAGACTCACAGATGGTCACGCTTGATTAAGTTCACAGCATCAACATTAACCTCTTTTTCATTCTTCCTTGCCGTGCTAAGTAATTATATTGTACATGTAAAATTGTCTTCTCTTCCGCATGTGCTGATTTCCTAATTGAATGAGGGCTGGATAGTAACAGACTACATGTAGTAGGATTACAGTAATCAGATTATGAAAAAATAGTAACTGTACTCCCTTACAATTACATTATTACACGCGCCGGGGAGCAGGTTATGCTTTTGATCGCGTTGGTTTGTCCCCTCAATAACTGAACAAGTTGAGAACGGATCTGTATTAAATTTTGCAGTTGTTGGAAATGACGAAAGAAAGTAATGATTCAATTTTTGTGCCTTTCTGTAGCCTACAAGTAACATAACATAATAATAATTTTCTTCAAGCGATACAAGGAACACAGCGACCCACACAACGTCACAGATGCGCTGTGAACAACCCAAAGCTAACTGGTAACAAGTGTCCGGTGTCATGCCATGCAAGTTCCGCCCCATGGGATCATTCCCTATAAGGCCCCGAGTCAAAAAGTAATCAAAAGGAGACATGTGGCAAATCTGTCAGTGAGGGGAGCGAACCCAGGATTATCTGCGCCATCATGGCACGTGTGCTTAGTAGTGCACCCACTATTAACAGACTGAGCTACTGTGGCGCACAAAATGGGAAGGATCATTGACCAGAAGGAACAGAATGTGTTGTTACCGCGTAATTAATTTATAATTACATGGTAATTACTATGTAATTACATGGTAATGAGCGTCAATGTAAAAGGAAACATTACCAAACATTCTAACTGAATTCTAATAGAACTTAGACCTTTGTGCTTATATGCTTGAATATGAAAATGAGCTCCTCTCCCCACCCCTACCAATGCGAGTTTCAAGTGACATGAATTACATTCATTACGAAGCCCACCTGTCGGATGACATTATGACGGCAGCCGTAACGTGGCAACCAGCTCATTGTTGCATCTGGAGGCAGCCAGCGGTCCACTACCAGTCAGCTGCACACTGGGACACATCCTAGCAACGCACACCAAGCAGTAGACACAGCAGTGGCATGAATTTATTCTTCAAAAGGGCAGCATACCATTGCCGCTGAGTAATGTCGACACAGGAAAACATATGCACGTGAGATGAAGAAAAAAGCTGATCGACATCTGGAGTCATTTGCATACTCACTACTCCTGTTAAAAGTAACTAAGTTAGTGCTAGGGTAGCGGGTGTGAAACGAACCGGGGGTTGCTGCAATAAAGAGAATCACACAACGCAATATGATTGGATAAGAAGCACATGACGTAGGCGGGAGGAGGTCCCAGCATGCAGCGGGACCCAGGCGGCAACCGACCTAAGTGCCCTACAGTAACTGGCTGCATGTACAACCTATTACTGTACAGGACAATCACTGTCTTGGTATACTCGGGTACATTTCACCCTCGTTACACTGGCTCTGGGGACCAGTCGGTAAGACACCCGCATCCAGGGTATCTATATAGTACCTGTGTCTTAGGTTCGGGCAGTGTCGCAAGTTGCCCTCCCCTCGCCGACATTTCTGCAGGGTCTCTCTCATCTCACTTTCACACAGACACAAGTACAATCTGACAAGATCTACTGTTTCCCTCAAGGCAGAGTCTTGTTAGGCTGAGTTTTAGAGATCCGCTTTTGATTATTACCATTATAGGTATGCATGATGTCAGTTTGCGGAGTTCATTTATTTCTTTGTGATCTGTGATTCTACAATATGTCATTGCGTAATTGTCACATGATTGGGTTTTGGAATGTCACGATTATGTGGTTGTTTTGGAATGTCTCGATTCAATTCAATTCGATTCAATTTTATTTACAGGACATTGCATATTGATGAAAATATTCATACAAATAATAAGGGTCGAAGACGTTTAAGCTATTTCAGTGGCCCATTTTTAAAAAAAACTTGAAATAATAACATATTTGGCCATTTCCCAAAAACTTGGAATGTAATGTACACATATTTGTATTTTATAACTTCAAGGAAAAACATTTTAGTGTTAAAAATGTAATGGAATTCCTTAACATAAGCTATAATATAATAAGTATAAGTAGTTAAATTAACTGTTTTGGAAAGCAATACTCATGTCTCCTTTCATTTTTTTGTAAATCCTTTTTAAACAGATTGTATCTATAATGGGAGTGTCTGAGATACGGTAGAACGAACAGGCTGGAGGTGTTTGACAAGTCATGGAGACCGGTGCTGGACTACCTCAATGGACTGAGGACAACGTGATTGTTGCTGCTATATTGTCTTTGTTTTTTGTTTTGTTTTTGTCTTTTGTTATGTCTTTTGTTTTGCTGTCATAAAATTTGAAAAACTTTGCAATAAAAATGTTTGAAAAAAAACAACATAAAATGGTTAGATAAAATATTGGTTAAAATAATAACTAAGGGAACTTTCGGAAAGTCAGGGGGAGGAGATCAAGAATGGGGCAGTGGGTCTCAGAGCTCCGATTGATGGACGGCAGACTGCCAACAGAGCTGAATCCCCCGGACTCTGTGAATACAATGCAGAAGGGGGGGATGAGGGAGACTTGCAAAAAATAAAACCTGATTTTTTGCAGGGGTTCGAACCTACCTGTTCGAACCCCGCGGTTTAAATAGCTGCGGGTTCAAAGATGATTCGCTCCCAACCGGACCCGGGGCGTTCCCCATTAGCGCGGGAAGAACCCGATACCAAATATGGCCCGGCTGGGCGTGAGTGTGTATGATAATTCTGCCCCGAAAAGCGTCATCTATGGCAACTATATTAGTAATACATGTTATAGTTTTACACATGTGATTGTTTATCATTAGGTTATAAGCTCTTTCGGACAGAAAAAACAGGCGTCTCGTCTTTCACCCGTAAACATGCTAGATTATAGCACAAAGGCTAATTTCCATCTGGTGTCCTGTTCACAACAGACCAAGTGCATACAGGTGAAGAACAGTTAAAAGCAGACATTAATTCTCAATCATACTCAATAAAATACAGAAAACAGAAACACAGGAATGTAATAGATATATTACAGGGTGAAGGTTCCTTCCTTCGCTAGATCGCATTAATTCCACAGGGTATATTTACAACATATTTACGTTTTTTATTGGTGGTGAGAACCGGGCCCTATTCCATCAACGAAGCTTAAAAAACGGGAGCTTAGCCTGTGAAGGTGAGGCTTGGCTAAGCGTCACCCTGTCGACGAGCTAGAAACGATTCCATCGCTGAGCTTAACTGTGAGCAGACGGAGCTTAGTCAAGCCTCACCGTCAGGCTGACTAAGCAGCTAGAGGTGAGAGGTCGATCAGAGAATATGAATATTTGCATCCTTAATCTTCATAGAAAATATACATAACTCACCATCACCTGATTATTATACAACTTGTTGACCATACCGCGTGACCAACATCACCAGCCCACCAGTGACTGCACCATTTCAAGAATAGACACCGGGAAGGACACTTGATATGAAAGGGGATTAATGGCCCGCTTTAAGAACCACCCTGCCAGAGAGGAAAACGGGGACTGGAGCCAGCGACCCCAAGAGATGGACATGTGGACGTCTCCTTCCCGCATTGTATTTGATTATATTTGACTGAAACTCTGTTAAATATTAACAAATATACTGTAATATATAGAATGGTCTCCGGCCCACTTGATGACTTCAAGCATGTTGTTCTATATTGATCAAGCAAAAATGATCATTATTTGGCGTCGTTGTTTGACGTTACCGTAAAGTGGGGCGCGGGACTTGAGGTATTATATACTGGCATAGTAATTCCCATTATAAATTGCAGTAATGTCTTTTAATGCGATGTCATGCGAGCCGGCGCCTGATTAATTTGCTCATGTTTCGCTCATAGGAAGGGCATTCAATTTGCCTTGTATGATGCATTAAAGCCGCTGGATTTTTAAATATACATTTTATCTTTAGAAATGTCATAAACGTTTCTAAAGACAAACCTTAAAATGAGTTTTATATGGACGTCACTACAAATAACTAACTGCCTTGGCGTGACGTCACTGTCCCGTCGGCGTAGCGGTCTAGTCCCGTGTAAACACGTTTTTGCATGCCTGATGAGCCGTTGCTTTGAACCTGCAGCCCGTCGGATGATTTCTTTCTTTTTTTAAAAAGATTGTTAGGATATAATTGCGGCAACATGTTAACTAAACTCGACATCTCAAACGCAACAATAACATTACATTACTCCAATTGCCATGTAGAGTGTTTTGCATAAAGTAAAAGTGTCTGTCCGGCGCGGGTTTCGAACCTATGGATTAAAAGGGAAGTTCCTTAACCGCTCGATACCAAGAATTAACGGTGGTCACTGTGATTTACAAGATATTTAAAGACACTCATACCCTAGATTGCCGGTGGTGCGGTAACTTCATTGTGATCTTTATTCGGGTAATAATAATTGACAAATTTAAGCGACAAAAAATAAAATATGATGGATTTTAATGTCTGAGTCTGTGATGATGTTGTACGTTGGGTGACAAGTGTTTTACGGGCGTAGAGTGAATAAAGTAGTCTCGTCTGTAGCAGATTAGCCTGGTCCCAGTAACCAGACTCTTCCTAAACCTGCTCCTGAGCAGGCTAGCCTCAGCACATCGGTTGCCCCGGTGATAGAGCGGCGTTCGGCGCCAGCCCCGTTGTTGGAATCGGATTGTGGAGCCAAAGCCTGGATAAAGCCCGGATTGGAGCTAAGATCCTTTGATGGAATAGGGCCCAGGTTTGTTGGGCTCCTCTTGAAAATGGCCAGAGACAGACTTTATTTTAGTATTTTAGTATAGGGTTACAGAAAGCATCACCTTTAATAGATTGCATTCTGGCTAAATGAGGTTTTTCTGAATGGGATCTCCACATATTTGTTTACCATTGCCCGATTGTGTTGTTTTGTACAGAGTCTAGTACTTTCCAGAGACAGTAGAGTTCATGAGTCTCTGAATGCGATGAAGACAGATAGATAGATAGATAGAGAATTTTTGTTAAATTTTCAATTATTTTTGCTATGTCGTCAATATTAGCAGCGGTTCAGAAGTTAAGGTGTATTTTACTTTGCTATTCAATACATAGTGTTGGCACTGAGTCTATGACAAATCAACACTGCCTGTTTGACTTAAATGCATCTTCACACCGCGGCCCAGCGAGTCGAGTCGCGTAATGCGGCAGGAGACGAGAGGAAGGTGTGAGCGGAACGCTAGCTGACAACGAGCGAGGGATCGGAGGGAGGGAGCGAAGGATGGAGGCTGACAGGGTGGGGGTGGGGTCGGGAAGAGACAGGGCGAGAGGAGAGCTGGAGGAGTAGCGCGAGAGGAACTCTGTGTCAGGTTTAATTAGAATCCACTTTGGGCCGCGTTACCTTGACTTTGAAATTGCAGCTTCCCGCGGGAGCCGAGGGATGTTTGAGGATGTGATTAGAATTGGTAATCGGGACGGCGCTGCAGAGTTGCTGAGAGGATGGGAGAAGACATTGTTGCTGGAGTTTTGTTTTTATTCGTTTTTTTTCCGTCTCTCATTGTGAGGGGTTTTATTAGAGTGTTTAGTTTAGAATGTGGAAAATCACTCAAGAGCGGTTAAGTTGATCTAAAAGTGAAATGTGTACATGGGTTTTGGAGTCCGTTCTGAGCGGTTCAGGCAGGCCTGAGTTTAACGCTTTCGTTCTCGGAACCGTTCCGCCATCCAAAATATCGGTCCTGAACCGGTTCGGAAACCAAAAATTTTGTTCGTTCTTAATGTTCCTAATATTGTGCGATGTTAACTTTAGATATGGTTTGTACAAATGTATATTTGGCGGACTTTCAAACAATTGTTTTAAAGTGAAAATCGGGTTTAAAACGCCATTAAATTCCATAAAATTCAGTTCGTTTTCGGCTTTCGTTCTTTGAACCGGTTCGGAGCCCTGCTTGGAGTATGATATTATGAATGTAAATTGACAAAATGATGTTCTTCAATCTATAACGATCCCGTACCCGTGTGTCCTGCCAATATGTTTGATAAATTGAAAATTAAGTTATGCATCTCGTCACAAACGATGTGAGAAGTTGTCAGATCCCTATTGTAGAAAGTCTGACAAAGGACTGTCTGAATGGGATCTCAGGTGGGTCTTGTTAACAAAAAGGTAACAATTAATTAACTACAGAAAAGCTATTGTTTTTATCTCTATTAGGAAGAATCACAGCCTATTTGGTTTTTATTGTTAAGATGTATAAATAAAAGTAAAAGTATTTGTGTGAAGTAAAAAAGAAGAACAAAATATATTGTTCACACCTGTATTTATTCATACAAATGTAAGAAAATTAAATAGAATATGGGGAAGATTGGGGACAGTTCAAAATTGTTTTTGTGTCATTTACAGGACAAAACTATTTTTTCCCTTTTATTTACACTATCCCCTTCCCAAGGTTCTCTTTTCCTAAAATCATTAGGATTAGTATTAATGTGAAGGGTGTCAAGTGACATTGTGATCAAAGTCTTGGAATTGGATTTTGCATTACCTTTGAGTTTTGGATTAAGTTTAGGGTGAGGTTAAGGTTAGACTTCGTCATTGAGCTAGTGTTAGCAATCCCAGGAGACCACAAATCCACTGTCTGACAATAAGCGACAATAGAGACATTTCAATCTGAATTATTAATAAACATGAATTATTTCTTGCTTGACGAAGAAGCAACTGCCTGCTCCACTGTTGGTGAGGGAATTCTGGTAGCTAATGGAAAAATGGTAATTCAGGCACACATGTCTTTGCCACGAAAATGATTTTCATTATTGAGAAAATGGTTATACTTGGGGTTATGCCTGAGGCAGGTTAGCTCAAGACCAATATTCCAGCACAACAAATGAACCATTGTGTTTACAAAGCAAAGTGTTAGCTGTGTCCAAAATCACATGGCAAGCAATGTATCCAATAATGCATTGTGGTCACCAACAAAAAATCATGGCACAAAGTGAAAAAAGTCAAAGCTGTTGACAAAGGTGTTGCTGATGCAGGCAAATTGTTATGAATGTAAGAACATTATTAGTACATTCTATTTAAATGTATTATAGACACCCAGCCAATATGTGGCTGTGACAGCAAAGAAATAAATTGACTGTCCTGACCCTAGTGTCCAAAACTGCATTTCGCAGTTGAGTGAGTAGGGAGAGACACCGATGAGAGAAACTCAATGAGATAATCAAGAAAGTGAGAGACATTGTGGGGGAGGAACTGGACAGTTTGGCTGCTGTGTTTGAGAGAAGGATGCTCTCCAGGTTCAAAGCAAATTATCAAGAACAGTACACCCTGTCTTGATGTCCTTCAAGAACACTTTCAGTGATATATTTTTCCACAGCGTCATAGGTGCAAGCAGACCTCAAAATGCCACTATATAACCCATCTGAGTCTCACCATCCTAACGATTATGTTTGAATGGTCTGATTGGAACTTTCTTGGCCAGTGAACTATCAGCATTGTTCTATTGTCTTAGTATGTCATGTTTTCACATACCGAGTATGTGATTGTGTGTTTCGGGAAATTGCATGCTTTGAATCTTCCTTTTTGACAGTGTTGCTTGGTACTTAAATTCTTCTCAGATTAGATGTTTCCGTAGACTCCTCGGAATCTCGTATACGTCACTGTTGTAGAAAAATATTACATCAGCTATGCAATATTTCCTAAGGGTTGAGATATCACACACTTCACTCAAACTTGACAATTAGCAGGGTTTAATTTCAGCATGGCAAGTTACAATTTTGAAGAGAGGACAGCTTGTTGGAACAGACGTATCACATAGATTCCCCGTCCATCAAGACTGTATTGTAGAGACCTGCGCGGGACTGATTTTCCCGTCCCGCGCCCGCCCGCTCCCGCAGTGTTTAGTCCCGCGCCCGCCCGCGTCCCGCAAAAAATTGTAATTTTAGTCCCGCAAATAAAATAATTTGTCCCGCGCCCGCCCGCAAATCCCGCAGGATTCCGAATTTCCGAGTTCCGAGTCGGAACGAGGTCGGCTTTGGCCAATAGGCGAACGTCGGAACTTCCGTTAATACACCACTATTTAGACCTGCATTTACTTTTGAAGTATGGTATACTTATCCACTAGATGACTCTTGAGTCATGATCGGGAGAGCAGAGCCAAATACGGAAGAGCAGAACAGATTTTTTTCCCCCCGCAACTTTATTTAAAATGGGAACGAGCGCCGCGACCGGAAATGGTAGGTGTTAGATCGGAATCGGATACAAACGCTATAAGTATCCGATCCAAATACGTCGAAGAGAAGCCGCGAAATGTTTTTAGCTTGCGGGACTGCGGCTCAACCTCACCCCTCTCGCTGAGTCCCGCCCGCTCCCGCAATGAG
>OMKY01253810.1:2032-14044 GCA_900302395.1 Bregmaceros cantori
GGCGGTGTGTGTGCATGTGTGTGTCACGCACACACACGCACACACACACACGCAAAGGGGGGCGGAACGCTCCAGGCGCACACACAACAGCGCCGTACGCACGCAGACACACACACAAAACAGGCCCGTACGCACGCAGACACATACACAAAACCTCATTTCCTCATGCACAGGAGGAAATGCGGACAGAAAGGCGTGTGTGTCTGCGTGCGTAATGCACTGTTTTGTGTGTGTGTCTAAGTAAGTACAGGCCTGTTGTGTGTGTGTGTACTGCACTCCTGTGTGTGTGTGTCTGCGTGCGTACGGGCCTTTTGTGTGTGCATCTGCCCTCGTACGGCACTGTTTTACGGCACTGTTTTGTGTGCCGGGGGGATAGACAGGAGGCTGCGACGACAGAAATGCGCGTGTGTCTGTGTGCGTGTGTATGTGTGTGTGCGTGACACACACATGCATGCACACACGCGCACACACACAACAAAGCCGCGTGCACGAGGCCGCTTCGGTTAAAACTATATATATATCTATTACTTCGCCTTTCATGCACTGGAGCGCACAGTCCGCTGATTGATCAGCGCTGCTGTCAATCACTGAGCACATGGCCTCGCCCCCCAGTACGTACCGTATACGTGCGGTGAAAAATCAAAATAAATGATTTTCTGTACGGTCCGTATACGGTCCGTATACGGACTGTACGTCTACGGCACGTATTTCAGCACGATGGAGCATGCTACAACAGTGACAACACATTTGTTTGCTCACGTATACGGACCGTATACGGAGCCGTATACGTACCGTACAGAAAAATCTCTGTAGTGGAAACCTAGCGTGAGCCTGTTTGTTTTGCTGCAGGTTTGCCTTTTCCAAGCAGTATGGAAAACTGCCAACCATCGTCCCCAAGACAGTGGCCGGTTCAACCATTGGAAGTGCAACAGACATGAGCCACAATGACATCGAGCGAGTCAACAAGCTTTACGAGTGCAGTAATTATTACAAGTCCATTTGACCAATCACAGTCTCTCATATTAATGTCAATCACAGAAACTTGTGTGGCCCATGCGTCACTGACGCGAGACACTACTAGCACCCACCAGCAATAATGAAGACCATTCAACATTATTAACAAAGTACTGTACTTAAGTAGAATTTAAGTATGTATACTTTTAGAAGCTTTTTCTGTGAATACTTTTCACTTCTACTCTTTTCACTTCTACCAAAACAGGGTCGTTACCTTTTTAATTTTTTCTGTAACGACATGGTAGAACTACATGTATAGGGAATGAGTCAGTAGAGGGCGGTACTCGGTAGCAGTTAATGAGTTGTTTTCATTTAGTCTCTGGGTGTGTCCCTCAAAAAAAAATATCGCCTGTGATTGCGTTAAGGCAAATTTGGGTTTTGTACTTTATACTTTCAAAAATACTTTTGAGTACATTTTAGAGCATGTACTTTTTACTTTCAAAATACATTTTGAGTACATTTCTCAGTCTGTAATCTTTACTTTACTTGAGTAGATATTTGGATCAGTACTTTGTTTTGGTTTGTATTTTGTTTTGGTGTGTCAATAAATCTGTGTGGAAACAAAAAGCAGTGATGTGTTACCATTCTTCAGACTTCAGACTCAAAATCAGCTTTCTTCGCCACCTTGCAACAGGATCAAACATGCGACCCAGTGCCCATACGTGGCCTGTGGGACCATATATCTCACTTTTTTTGCCAATATTATATTGCAGTGTAGCTGGTGAACGATGAGTGAATGTGTAGATATGAAGGAGAGATGGGGCCTCGGCCTGAGCCTGAGGGCACACATAACTTTACCCGTTTATTGAGAGCCCAGGATGAAGAGAACCTGACCGCTAGCCTGGCGAGCCAGAACCAATGCATCATCCACGCATCACACATCGCTAGACGCTTGCATTGGGTCTGGTAAAACCAGGCTCGGAAAAACGTTTCAATCAAATCGTGTTATCCAGTCACAGCGCAATAGGGCGGACAAGTGGCGTGGAGGCATGACAACCAAACTCCGCCCACGTCTCGCGTAGCCCGTACAAACTACCCCCACCTCCGCTCTGATTGGTCGATTGATTTCGTACCGACGGAGACCCTGGCCCCCCAGACCGCCGGAGCGCAAACACACACAAAACCGGAGGACACACCCCCATGTCCAACGTTGGTCTGGTGAGGGGCTGGACAGACACAAATAATAATAATAATAATAATACTGTTAGGGAAAGGACCAGTATAATCCCAGGCCGGCCAGTATGAGTGCCTGGCTGCAGAGAGACACGGACAAATTAAAGCCAGTCAACAGTTTATTGAAACAGTTTATTTTTCTGTTCTCGCGGGGCCAGTGGTTGGCCGGGCCTGGAAGTGCAGGGACCAGCCCTTTCCGCCTCTCCTGCTTATTCTGAGGTTGAGCCTCAATTAAAGTGGCACTGCAACACACACAATATATAATGTAATATTACAGCGCGTTCAGTGATGATTAATAATAAAAGTACACTGCTAATACAATATCACTTCACCCACACAGCAAACATAACACGCAACTGAGGCGCCAACCCCTGACACAGATTATTCATTCGCTGACACAGGTTATTGAACAAATGGTAAATGACCCAGAGAGGAGACAAAAGCGAGGGTTTAAGAACCCTTTATTTGCATGTGAAAACAATATTATTTTAGTTATAAGAGAAGACCCTTTAGAGGTCAGAGTGGAATACATAAACAAAGTCTATCTAAGGACTGTCCATGGCTTCGTCATCAGACACGTTACTCATCTCAATGTTCGAGTCCACCACAGGCGGAATCAGGTTCCGGTGGAGACTCCAGGCAGTCGTGCTGTAGGTAGAGGAGACAGCACCCAGATGAGTTAAATCGCCAGGAATTGTAGGCGAGGGCGTTTCCTCGCCACACTGCAAAGCTTAGCAGTACATACACAATTACCGTCAACCCACACAGTTGATTGAGGCAGCCCCTACTGTTCACCCCACGCCACAGACTTCAGCAGGACTATCGTCATGCCCACCTAAATCGCCCCACCTGAACCCACATCCCCCTTGCTTCAAGAAAATAGTATTTGGGCGCTGTTGCTAAGCATACCTATGGCATGACTGTCATTGTTTATCCTTTTGTTGTTTGCTGCTCACCTTTGGGTTGTGTAAAGTGCTATAAAATTAAGCTACAATTAGATTTCCATTTGCATGGTGCCGCCAAGTGGCCTGCTAACAGGGTTCACTCTTGTAGCACAACGGACATGCTAATGCTAGCCTTACACTACTACCTTGAACCCCCACAAGGCTCCCTTCTGTAATACGAAGCAGCGCGCTGTCGTTAAGCGTAGCATCGCTACAGTTCCAGTGTTGTGCAAAAGGGCTATGCCCTCTAACAAAACCATGTCATTGGGTTCACATAACAAGCATTTTCTTTTAAAATGGGCCAATTTAAATTAATTAAAGCACCCGCATTAATGTAATTTCCGAAAAGCCACAAGATGGTCAGATTTCATCAAATTCTTCTATCAGACCATAGGTGGCAAACATTAATTGTACAAAATATTGCAATTAATGTATATGTATTAAAAACAGTAGTTGTTAGTTTTAAAAGCATATACTTATATTATACACACACACACACACAAAACCGGCTAGACTAGAGAAAAGCAAAAGTGACGTATCTGCTGGTCCTCTGGGCAAATCCATCCTCAGCGCACTGCATACAAGCAGATGGAAACACAGCCGAACACACAGGTGCGCTGATACAATTGTGTTGTGTTGCACTGCGCAGCCCTGCGCATTCAGCGGTGCAAATATAGCGTACAATACAACTATGTCTTTGTGCTACACTCTGGAGACTGGGGCTTTGCAAAAACTCCAGCTTTTTAATGAGGCACAATTAAACATTGTCACGTGCAGCCAGCATCCAGTCATCATGCTGCGTCATGCTGCATGCGAGCGTGCAGTAATTGTGTGTCAGAAGGTCAAATGGAAGGAAATTTACTGCAACCTAGATTTACATGGCAGCCAATGGGTGGCACGTGTTCTGCCTTAGGAATTTAAAACGGGTTTAACTAGCCCAAACATTTTCCCACGACTGAACGGATATGATATTGACCCTGATCTAGTTTGTAATCAGGTCTTCACCTGATTGTTTATTTACTGGTAGAGATGTTGCATTTGTTTTGTCACGATTTTTGTCTGGTCTGTACAAAAGACTCTTCACCAGGTTGGTAGCGGTAAAGCGCTGTGGTCCATAACGCTTATTAAAATAAATCTTATTGACATTTTTGTACCATATTTATTATGTGTTTTATTATTATTATTATGTAAGTAAATAAAAGTAACTAAAACAATCATCTCAGTTGAGGAGTAGAACACACTAACGAGATTATTTGAAATCCCCTCTCTCTCCAAACATAACTCCAAACTCGATTACATATTATAAAATGTAGCTTCTAATTATATCCCCGATACGCGGAGGGGTACTAATGGTTTTGCGTGGACTGTGTGCCACACCAGATCCCTTATGTTAACGCGATAACTCCTGAACAGAGGGATGGATTTGTCTCAGATTTGGCATGTTTATTCTCTAGGGTGGCTGACACTTTCAAGATGGCTGAATTCAAGATTTTCTTGTTTGGTCCATAACTTCTGACCGGCAGGATATAGATCGATATATTTGTTTTTCTCTGAAAATAGTTGTATCTATGTATGAAAGTATATAGCCATTTTGAGTGTCAGCTCCAAAATCAAATTGGCTGATATATATAACTTTTGGCAGTCGGCTGGACTGCATAGGCCTAGTTATTGCAATGTGATTACTGTAATCTGATCATTTGTAACCAGCTACGACCCAACCCTACTTGTGTTCAGCCCACCCCACCCTGCCATGTTTGTTAACTATTTTTTTAAGACATAACTGACGAAACTAAATGATCCAGTCACAACAGAATATTCATGAAAACACACCCAGACAGCATAGAGCCCTTTGTGTAGCCTCCTTACAAAGACAATAGTGCCATTATGTTTAATTCTGCAGTCCAACCTGCTGAAAAGCAGTCAAAGTCATTATCCCATTAGCGCCGCAGTGTATATAAGATGGCTCACAGGTGAATGTGCGCAGCATTGAGATACAGCGAGGGTCCATAATGGCTCCGTCCATCGGTCTGTGCCTGCTGGTCGCACTAGCGTCCTGTGCTGTGTTTGCTCTTGCACAGGTAAGCCACGCTCTCCTCTCCCTAGGGCCCAGATTGACCACGGTTGCAAACTGGTGGTGACATTGTTGAGAATCAGAATTGGATTACAGATTTTTTTATTATGAATTTCAGCGGCAGGCATTTTATCACTGGAAAATGTGAACTGAACCCTATAAACGTAATTTATCTTCGCAAACATCACTGCATTTGTCTTACTTTTTTATTTTATTCATTTATTTTTTGGAGGGAATTTTTCCATTGTTAGTGCCTTTTTTTCAGGCTCAGTGTGAGGGGGGACGAGAGAGCAGGGAAGCAGACCTGCAGCTGTGGACACTGACAGAACCAGTCTTTGCCTTATAGCTACATTCCTTTCGGAACAGAGGCCATTGATGAAAGTTTTCCACCCTCATCTGTCCTGCGTCATTTTGTCCAGCGGTTTTCACGACAGTCCCCTCTTTTTTTACATCCACATTTGCTCATGGCTTTAGCAACAACTGTTGTTTTGCTGTTAACATGGTCCTGATGTTCCAGGTTGAAATATACATTGATGACTAAAATGTGATGAAAAATGCAATGATGTTTAAAGGTGTGACCGAATATTTTAACAAATATATCTGAACACAATAGCAATGTAAAGAAGAGGATCGCTACCTTCTTAAAAATAAGTCTAATGAAATTAAAAGCAGCTCCTCCTCATGCACAGTGCACTCACAAAGAGTATAACTACAGAATAGAATAAATACAACACAATAAATTAATGAGCAATAAAGAGTGTTATTTACAGATGTTCACATTCATACATTGTGCTGAACGTCATTATAGTTTTTAATTAATGCTCAACATGAGCACCTATATAACCATATCTTTTAATAATGCATTTGTACGTTTTTCCATAAAGAAGCCATAAAGAAAATAGCTGAAAGATACAAAATAATAGGTTTACAAATAAATATTAAATATATAGATATTTCAGAAAAATGTATGAACAAAATAATAAAATAAAATAAAAAAACATGGTGCATACCAGAGGTGGGGACTCGAGTCCTATGAAAAATAATGGGTGCACACCCGCGTTCCGAAAAGAATGTAATGATGTAAAGTGCAAATCCAAAAAACAGTCCACCTATTTTGTTAGGGTCCTTCCAAAATCTTAATCCTAAACATAGCCCGAAGCCTAACCCCCACCCTATCCCTAACAAAATAATCGGATCGTTTTTTTGTTCTTTTTGTTTTTTATCGGAAGGCAAATACGTTTAAACTGTGGGTGCCCCCCAAAATGATAACTTCATGAGTGACAAGCAGGGCTTGAAAACGGAATTATTTTGAAAACGTTCTGTTCTGAACGGTTCAGGCAGGTCTATATTTAGCGTTTTCGTTCTCAGAACTGTTCCGCCACCAAAATATCGGTCCTGAACCGGAACACAAAAGTTTCGTTCGTTCTTAAAGTTCCTCATATTGTGCAATGTTAAGTTTAGATATAGTTTATACAAAATATATTTGGTGGACTTTCAAACGTCAGTATAACTGTATTAACACCATTACATTCGCTTCCTCTTCTGTCCATAAGATGGAGCCCCAGATGCATGGTGATGGCTGACAGTGAAAGTTGAATAGATGCAACCGGAAATAGTCTCCCAGACATAGGATATGTTAAAATATAAGACATTTTTAACCGGTTTTGTGGACTTCATAATGTTCCGTTTCTGTTCCGGAACAGTTGAAGAAATATTTTTTCGTTTCTGTTTCCGCTCCTCGTAAAATTCTGTCAAATTCTGTTCATTTTCAGTTTTCATTTTCGTTCCTTGAACCGGTTCAGAGCCCTGGTGACAAGTCCCACTGGTCCAAAGACTCGGACTTGAATTTGACTTCATGGTCCTGGATGCTAATTCCCCCGCCACCCCATGATGCACTCTGTGATCAGTCTTCTTCTGTAGTACTCCACAATAGACTCTATGTACTCCACCTTGTGTCATTTTTTTCTAATGTCATACTCAGCAGGAAACCCTGGGCCGCCCATCATAGCTGTGTGGATTCACGACTTGGCTATAAAGTGAGTCTAATTCTGATTTTGATTCTCAACAGGAGGAATCATCCAACTCCAAAGGTGCTACAGATCTCATTGAAAAGGCCAACAGCAGACTTGGTATGCATGCTATTCAAACAATTATTGCTTTAAATCTTAATGTCATGTTTTTAAAATAAATGATTAATGTATAATTTGAATGAACTTTGTATATAATGAATGAACTTTGTTTTCAAGTTATATGGGTGAATAAAATGTATATAAATTGATAATTGTATTAATCCTAAACGAAAGGGTGAGGTGTCTCTACTTCATTCCAAAAATGGACACCATTTGTAAAGTTTGAAATATGAAACCTCTAGTTTTGATATATTTTGTCCTTTTTTTCAGGAAATTGGAAACAAATCAAGAAAATCAAGATTTCAAAGACACAAATTGGGATTTTATTTTTTGCAAAATCGTACAGCCCCACTGTAGACCGAAGGTTCTTTAGATCGAAGGTTCTATAGGCCGAGGTTTCTAACCCAAACCTAACTCTAACCCCTAACCTAACTCAGAGTGAATGCGAGGGAGAGAGAGTGGGGAGTGGAGAGAGGCTGGCGACGTACCGCTGTGTGGAGGCGGGTACCGCTGTGCGCCGGTGGCGTTCGGCTTTGTGAACGTTCGGCCTATAGAACCTTCGGTCTACAGGTCGGACCCCATTTCCAGCTGGCTGGTGTCGAACATGATCACATTCTTAACTTACCAAAACCTTTATCTCATTTCGAGAGGAACTTGTGATGAAGTCCAAACTGTGGTGTTGTAATTTTTGTGTCTCTTCCCACAGGTTTTTTGAGGGGCGGGCCAAACATTGAACACGGTGATATCGCAACTCCGATGTTTACCAGTCGCAATGCAGACCCGTGCACAGCGACGGGATGCACCTGGCCCAAGAACAGCAGGGGCCGCGTGGTCGTGCCCATTCGCATCTCTCGCCGATACAGTAAGTCAGTGACGCTTATCAGTCTTGCATAGGCGAGTTTACACACAAACAATGTCATGCATCCATCTTGTCCCCTCATCTCCACCCTCCGGCAATTACGACTAAGATCTAGGGGGGGGGCACGCGGTGGCCAAGCGGGTAGAGAGCGCGACCCCCAGACCACTGGTCGAGCAGTGCTGCAGGTTCAAATCCCCTGTCCGGTTTTTATGCAATTTCTCCCCCAGACTCTTGATCCCAGTTTCCGATGTAATACTGTCACTATCTCTCTCAATAAAGAATGAAAAACGGTGCTTCCCCCAAAAATAACTTGAAAAAAAAACCCTCAAAGATTTCCAAATTACACACATGTTCTTCTGGACCAATTAGGGACACAGATCCACAAGAAGAGAACCGGGTGTGAAAGGGTATCACCCCATTAAGCGATTTGGCCATGTGCTAGACAGCTTCAAAAATTGTTCAGTAGTGCCGGAGTGTCTATTGTGTCCGCAGTCCAAACCCTATATTGCAACGCAGCCAAATAAAGCAGATTCTGATTGGATATACCTCACAGTGATTGACACTGGAAGTCCTCTATATCCCCTTAATTTCTGCGATTTTGAGCTGGGGAACTGCCCACGCAGCTTGTCTATACAGATATTTACGGTAAATATTTTGCTGACACTATTGACACTAAGTCCATTTCTCTGTCTTGAAGGCTGGAGAGAAAAGTTTACCATCATCAGAACCTTGATCGGGTTTCACCGTGTCTCCTGCATCCGTTTCGTGTGGAGGAGGAGATGGCATCGCTCCTACATCTTCTTCAAGCCTTACAATGGGTAAGAACTAAGCAGTCATCATTTTTTGGGGAGAAATATGTTTATCCTTTCTAGGACATATTACTTTTGCCGGGACTACGTGGGAGTTGAGTGAGTGTGCGGGAATGAGTTGCAACTGTCTTTTTCTTGTCTCAAGACAACTGTCTGTTCAAACTAAAGATAGTTCGAGGATGCAAATGAGCCACGTAGCAACCACACGAATTATTATAACTAATGAATATATGATTTGAATTAGCATCTGGATCCAGATTGAATTTTGATTGACACATCGAAATAAATGTATGTGTATATATATGTATATAGTAATCATATATAGCATCAGATATGATGCCACTCACTTTTTATTTTTTATTTTTTATTTTTCCAAGTATTTTTGGTGGCCCATTTGGACCAATTTTTAGTTTCTTGCCACAATTACAAATTAATATGACTACTGATTACTGATTAATCCTTTCAAAAGTAACTATGTGATTACTAACTACCTTCTTTTAAAAGTTAGTTTCATTCAAGTTAGATTATTTTAGTTACTCTTCCTTGTACTTAGGAGCACCTGAGTGCCAACCAGCTTTTAAAGATTAGGGATTCTACCGATACTGAAATACATTAGAAATCAAACTTCACTTCACGTGTGCTGTGCATGTATCTGTGTGTGTGCGACAGGTGCTGGTCTTACATTGGTCGGCAGGGCAGACGTCAGGTGATCTCTCTGGATCGTAATGGTTGTGTGTACAAGGACGTGATCCAGCACGAGATCCTCCACGCTCTGGGAATCCACCATGAGCAGTCTCGCTCCGACCGAGACCAGCACATTGACATCCTGACTGAGAACATTAGACCAGGTTTGTGGAAGCACCAACGCAGTTTTTGATCAATTCTTTGTTCATTGGCAAAATATAACTGTTGCAAAAGAGGTTATGTTTCAGTCTGATGTTGTCAGTTGTTTCAGTCTCGTACGTTTGTTTTTTGGTTTGTTTCTTGTCTGTGAACAAAATGACTCAAAAAATATGTATTCATTACTGTAAAAAAAAAAGAATATTCATTACTGTATTACATTTTTACGATCGGTGGGTATTGGCAGGAACAACGCATTAAAATTTTGAGATGCGGGCATCTCTAAATTTATCTAATTTTAATCTCATTTTACCATAAATTATTTTATGGCCTTGGTGGATGTTTGTGCCCTGCAAGTGCTAAAAATGTCATTGAAAGCCAACAGCAATTTACATTTATAACAATGTGGAAGCCCCGCCGGTCACAGCTGCTCATCAACGTCCACACCTTTTTTTAAATATTATTTTCGTATTTCGTCCACACACAATGCGTTATGGGATTCAATGCTCTCATTTGCGTATACATTGAAATGTAAATAATTAACATGTTGAGATTTGCTTGGATGTTCTCTGAAACACATTTGAACCAAGTAAAGTGTCCTAATTTAGAACTTTCTTTTTCATTAGAAAATCTGCACAACTTTGACATTGTCCCAACAAATAACCTGGGAACTCCATATGACTACAACTCCGTAATGCATTACAGCAGGTGAGTTCACGCAACGTTGAACACATGATGATTGCATACATCATGGTTTTGACGTGTTTAGCTCTGACAATCAACCCTGGTTTTGGACACCATAGACCCCAAGCCTGATTCTACAGGCTAACTTCGCTACCAAAAAATGCATGACGGCAAAACTGAAAACTGTTTTGCATTTTTGGCACACTGCCGACAATGCACGACAGAAACTAAAAACGACAGAAACTGAAGAGTTTTTCGTGACTTGATCAATGTATTTATTAGCATTCTACATGGGAATTAAGCAAGGCTCCGAATCGGTTCAAGGAACGAAAACCGAAAATGATCAGAATTTTAAGGAACTGTAAACGTAACATTGCACACTATAAGGAACTTAACAAACAAAAGTTTTTCATTCTGAACCGGTTCAGAACCGATATTTTTGTGGCGGAACGGTTCCGAAAACGAAACGTTAAACATAGGCCTGTCTGAACCGCTCAGAGTGGAACGTTTTAAAAATAATTCCGTTTTCAAGGCCTGGAATTAAGTCCATATCACCAATACACAGAGATGGCAAAAGTACCCACATTTCTTACTTGAGTAAGAGTAAAATACATTTGTGAAAAAAAAAACTTGAGTAAGACTACAAAGTACTGATCCAAATATGTACTCGAGTAGAGTAAAAAGTACAGGCTCTGAAACATACTCAAAAGGTATTTTTGAAAGTAAAAAGTACAGGCTCTAAAATGTACTCAAAAGTATTTTTTAAAGTATAAAGTACAAAGTACAAAAATGAAATTGTTTATAAAAGTTTTAAATGTTTGAATGTTTGAAAAAAAATGTTGAAAACCTAACCCAACTCACTTCATTTAAGGTTCATAAATCCCACTGCCGGCATTACCGCCCCCTACTGGCTTATTCACACTATTACATATCCCTACCACCTACCATCGGTGCGCAAAAAAAAATGTAACGAACCTGTTTTGGGAAAAGTAAGGAGTAGAAATACAGATATCTCAGTTAAAAATCTACTCAGTACAAGTAAAAAGTCATCAGAGAAAAAAGTACTTCTAAAAGTACAGATACATGAAAAAACTACTGTAGTACAGTACTTGAGTATTTGTACTTCGTTACTACATTTGTATTTCTGGTACCACTTTAGAATGACAGACCCTATTCATGTTTATAAAGCCTTTATAACACTAAGTAAATATTGAACTAAATTTGAACACAACATTAACACATTTTTGTAAATGTTTAACAAAACTTACTGTTTTCTTCATATATTCTTAGTGTTATAAATGATTTTTAATGATATTCACGCAAGATACGTTAAACATTTATAAACTTCTTACACAATACATGTTAAACATTTACAAACATTTAATGTTTTGTTCATAATTTGTTCAATATTTCAAAGTGTTATGAATGATGTATGAGCATGAATAAGGGACTGTTTTTCCCCATTGAAACACTGCTGACACTCAACCCC
>OMKY01253817.1:0-15732 GCA_900302395.1 Bregmaceros cantori
CTGGCCGCCGGGGGCACCGTGCCGCGCTCGGTGCGGGCGGACGTGTCTCCTAAACTGAAGAGCTCGAGTTCTGCCAGCGGGTCTTTACAGAACATGTCTAGCAGAGGGCTGACCCCCACCAGCCCCCTGGAGGGGCTGACCGACCTACTGACCGCTGTCCACATGCTGAGTAAAGAAGTACGGGAAGGTAATACTACTAACTAGAAGCACTCAGAGAGTGCAAACCTCCACCAAGGTCATGGGGTCACTGATACCAAAACATCTAGATGCTATTATGTTCCTTCTAGGCTACAGAACTGCACCAAAATGTAATCATTTGTTCCGTTGGTCATGTCCAACAACTCTGCACAATTTCATCCAGATCTGTGCACAACTGTTTCAGTTATCCTGCAGGAGATGAAAATTCTCAAACAGTTTAGCTTTGTTGTTGTAGCTTCAACCAAAGTGAAAGAAATCCATGGTCAGTCTAAAACAACTGACTGAGACGACCTCTCGTTATTCACTCAACTCAACTCAACTCAACAGATTTTTATATAGCGCAGCCGAAGCTGCCTCAAGGCGCTTCACAAAAGTGATTACGTTTTTAGTATTGGATTCAAGGAGTATAGCAACTCTTTACCTAACTACCCCCCAACCTTGATTTCGCAGTTAAGGACAGTAATTTGGGGTTGGTTACAGAACTCCTTTAACGGAGGACTGGAAAGAAGAGAGAAGAAAGAGGAGATCGAGATTTTCAATCAATCTTGATCTCTGCCTAGTTGGAAAAAATACCTACAGTTTTTGATTAGTTGTTGTGAGTGTTAATTTATTTTGATTGGTTAACAGAACTCCTTTAACAAAGGACTGGAGAAAAGAGGAGATAGAGATTTTCAATCTACATCTCTGCCTAGTTGAAGAAATAACTACTGGTTTTGATTATTTGTTGTTAATTCGTTTTGATTGATCAACAGAACTCGGCAAGCTAACTGTTGATGTGTTGCAGGGCGAGGCAGCAAAGCCTGGAGGAGCGACAGGCTGATGTCGAGTACGAGCTGCGGTGTCTGCTGAACAAGCCAGGTGAGAGGTTTATTTAGTTAAGTTCAACCGAGTAATCCATGATAATTACACCCCCAGAACATGGTGCCGGAACATTCATTGTGTTAATGATACAGGGTAGGTTCATTAACAGACAAGATTTTGTAGCCTGGCGAGCAAGAACCAACGCATCGTCCACGCACATCTCTAGACGCTTGCATTGGGTCTGGTAAAACCAGGGTCGGAAAACGTAAAAAAGAAAACGGGGGCGTGGATGTGTAACAACGATTGATTCCCTACCAACGGAAAGCCTGATTTTCTCAGACCCAATGGACGGCGACATTTACAAGATGGCTGAATTCAAGATGGCCGAATTTTCATTTGGTCCATAAGTCACCAGGTGGATGGATTTGCCTCAAATTTCTTTGGCTTTGTTTTCCCAATAATTGGTTTTAAGATGAAGCATAAACATGTAATTTCATATAAAGCATACAATCCTTCAAGATGGCTGATCTTTTCCTTTGTGTGATGACGCACAAAATCCTCCACACTAGAAGAGGTAAATTAACTGACATATGTCAACTTCAGGATCCACAATTATTTTTGCTCGTCCCAATGGAAATTTTCTTGGACATACACATACCTGCCACATAGCATACAAAGCATGATGCTCTAGTCTGGCCTGTATACTATACAAGGCCACTGTGAGGTCACAATTCCTATTAAGCACGGCTTCACAAGATTTCTTGGGGTGTTGGATGCTTCTATCGTGTTTGAGGGATATTCGTTTAGCAGCCGTTTACGATTGCATACGATTGTACACTACATACATATCTTTGATATTTATCCTTTCTTCGAAATAATATTTGTTGTTGCCGATGCCAGTCTCCATACCAAACATTAACAATACAATGAAGATTGTAATAAGGAAGCTCGGTAGAAAGAATGTCACAAGATATCATATAAGAGTAGGCTCTTCCATGATAATAACCTTTCCACTTAATAGTCATTCTTATTTTCAAGGAAAATCTGCAGTTTTATCCATTAATCCTCTAAAAAAACAACAACTATTGATCAATAGTTAGTTGCAGCCCTATAACCATGATGGTGTTTAAAGTTGTGTCTCTTTGTCTCGCTAATAGAACAAGAATGGAGTGACGGGGACAAGATTCGGGAGCAGGAACTCATGGCGGAGTTGGTCACCATCATTGAGCAGCGGAACCAGATCGTGAACAGCATGGACCAGGACAGGCAGAGGTAAGCAGGAACAAGGTTTTTCAAATAACGGTTGCGGATTCTGCAGCTTTCTTCTAGGGTGCCATCATGTTTGATGATGCTGCAGCTTCATCACTTCCTTGTGGGTGTGGTTTGACTGGTCTGACCCCACCTTTCCCTGTGTATGGACCGTTGCAAGATAGTCCCAAACATGCGATAGGATGTATGGCACTTCGTCTCTGTTGATGGTGTGTCCTTGCCACGATTCCTTTTGCGTTCTGTTGCATTCTGTCGTCACAATCCTTACGCTATCCCAGTGCATGTTTGGTTATTACTTTTTCAGTGATCCGACATGGCTAACTCGAGATTGGTTTTTAATGCTATTTGTTTTTTTTCACCTATGTGAGGCGCAGAGCTGTTTCTTTTTCGGATTATTTATGGCAGGGCTATTCAACTACTTTGCTCAGAGGGTCACATTGTCAGAAACCCCATGGGCCAGGGGCCGGAGAAGATGCCCTCCCTCAGTAACCTCCGGCCTATTTGTACAGCTTGACACTATGCAACACCACATTTTCATAACTTTTATTTAAAGTAGCATAGTCATTCAGTCATAAGGTTGAGAAAAATGTTGAAATAATGCTACAAAGTTATTTCAGTTCACCTGTAGCAAATATCATTGATGGAATGTGTGTCCGCTTACTCCACAGGGACGAAGAGGAGGACAAGCTAATGGCTGCTGTGCTGAAGAAGAAAGGTGAAGATGAACTTAAATACTGAACTTAAATAATTCTCGGCTTTATATTCGAATGACAAACGTGCTACAGTCATAGACAGGGTTGCAATCTTCATTTGGGGGAAAACTACATGATTGTGAAAAGGCAGTGGATTCTTACCTGCGCCGTGGAACGCAGGGTATGTTTGTCACGTTGGTTGGTTGGTTTATCCACAGGATAACAGAAAAATTTGTGCACAGATCTGTTTGAAATTTTGTACAGTTGTTGGAAATGACACACAGATGAATTGATTAAATTTTGGTGCATGTCTGTAACCTATAAATAACATAATCATACTTGAGAACCAACTTACCGATAGATTACTGGGCGCTTACCGTGGTCACGTGACCAGACTTCCGGATTGCATTGGGAAATGTAGTTGGCATGTTCGCCGATGGCGTCAATCGCAATCACGCTATTCGTGCACTTGCATTGATAATGGGTTATTTGGTAAGTTCGATTTAATCATTGACATCCCCTGGGGCTGGCTCTGTGGCACAGTCGGTTAGACTGCTTCATCCAGCCCCATACTCTCTTGTGCTTGTGACTTAGTCTCACAGCGTACACAGCTGCTGTTTATAGGCATAAATATTCAGCAGTGCAGGTCCCCACTCTCGCCCCCACACCCCCAACTCCCCCTCTCTGCCCTTCACACAAAGCCTGTCAATAAAATAATGAAAAGTGGCACCCCCTGGGGGGCGTGTGGTGGTAGAGTGGTTAGAGAGCACCTCCCACAGGCCGAGCAGCCCCGCCAGTTCGCATACTGTCTCCGGCTCTTCTGCAATGTCTCGCCCCAACTCTTCATTCATGTGTCATTTCCAAAAACTACAAAATTTCATCCTGATCCGGGCACAACTTTATCTTGGGGACAGACAAACCAACCAACGCTACCAAAAACAACCTGCTTTGTGGCGACACAAGTAAAGAAAAAAATCACTGACATCTCTTTTATAAACTGTTATGTTTTGCTATAATTTGCACAGGATATTTCATTGGAAGGCTTAACGGCTTCATGGGCTCACTGCTTTCTGTCTACTTGTGTGTCTAGATTTCCACAGGGAATCGGGGGATGAGGACAAAGAGGACAAGAAGCAGAAGAAGAAGAAGGGAAAGTTCAAGCCTATGAAAGTTCTGAAGCGCCTGAGCATCAGGGAGCCTAGTAAGACTCCTCCTGAGCACCAGGGAGCCCAGTGAGACTCCTCCTGAGCACCAGGGAGCCCAGTGAGACTCCTCCTGAGCACCAGGGAGCCCAGTGAGACTCCTCCTGAGCACCAGGGAGCCCAGTGAGACTCCTCCTGAGGCCAAAGACTGAACTGATAAGACACAGACAAACACACACCAGCACTCATTAGACATGAGCGACGGTCCGCTGCAGATGTAGTGCAAAATCCATAACTGTTAAAAGTGTTGATACTATTTTAAACAATAGCCCCGTTTACATGGTACCAAAGCCTAAATCTGATCCGCTTATAGGTGGATCCGCTTCAAAAGTTCTCATGTATACACCTCCCAATCCGCTTCAAGTGGATCGGAATACATTTTGAAGAGGAACACATTTATGCCGGTCGGCGATCCACGCACCCATATCACTCGCGGACTTGTCGGGTCCGCGATGTGCGACTCTGAGGCCGGGCGCTTTAGCTCTCCCCACTTGGAGTTGTGCGGCGGCGACGAGCCGGCTCCCGCCCTCCCGAAGCCCAGTCCGCGACCGATGGAGCACGTGAGCCAGAGCCAGCCCTTCCGTGATAGGCTATGCCATCGCAAGGCTGCGGGGCACCAGCCCGAAAACTGGGGTCCACAAACCCAAGGCGTCCGCAGTCCTTCACCCGACTCCTGCGGCACTCCCTGCCGCGACAAAAGAGCGCTCAGTGTCCATGTATACAGGTGAAACGAATTATATTTGATCAGCTAAATTTATTCAGATCCAAAAAAAAGTGTCCATGTAAACAGGGCTAGTGAGTTTGCAACATTGATGGAGATGGCTATTTTGGATCTGAGGACTGTACATCCTGTTTGGTAGCTTTTATGCAAAAAAGTTGAAAGTCTCCATCTTATTCGACCCAAAAAAATGTAAACAACTCGATTTAGATGTTTAACCTGTCCACTAGTATGTATTATTAAATATAAATAGGAATTTCATATTTAGGAAAAGCGACTGCATACCACATGTGACACACCCAATTGCCGAACTTGTCAGGACTTTCACAGAATGGTTTTGGCTCTTGCCGAGAGAAACACCAATTTAAAGCAGTTTAACAGTACAATTTATTCATATATGGGTATACTGGTAAGAAATCCCAGTAAACAATTCAGTTATCAGTGAACTTTCGAAATGCGAACATTATCGCATTCTCTGTAAACTATTTTTTCGAGTCTCATGGTCAACCGTGTGTGGTCTGTTGAAAATATTTAACTCGACTGCCCTCTCCTTCAATGTTGTCATACATCTGTTTTACAGATTTTTGTCATTTCTAATTTATTTTGTGTATCTCTTGGTGTGTAAACTGACCTCTTTGTGAATATTTGTCTATGTCAGTGTTTGCAAGTCGTCGAGTTTGACAACCGTCAAAAGTCTTGTTTTTAATGCTGTGCTTCTGCCCTGCGTGTGTGAGTAATATTTTTATTGTGTCAATTGTATTGAGATGCAAAGGCCAGATTTTGCACTTTAAATTCCCTTTAACCTTTTGAATGATGAGAATGTCTGTCCCTGGCCCCCTTGCGGGTAATATCAGAAAACATGTTTTTTTTTCTTTATTAATGAATGTGGATCATGGACAGCAGTGCCTTGATGAGGTCGCAGATGACAGAATGGAACATCGCTTGTTGAATGCATCCACATGAGAACAGTTCCGTTCAAGGTTTTTAGGGAGTCTTCAAAATGAATTATCATTTTAATATAATTTCCCTTAAAATACAGGTGTTAATGACTTCATTTTACCTCTGCCAAAAGTGAAATGAGTCCGAAATTAAATTCTGTCACACATCCCCATGTAGAGACAAGATTAATTTTAATTGTAACTCTTTATATTGCGTAATGGAGGAAAAATGCAATACAACCTTAGCACTTGAACGTCATTCGCAAATTGAATTATTCTTTGACGGTGTTAATCCCAAGTCCTGGTACTTCACCCTAATTGTAACATAGAACACATAATATAATTAAACTACTGTGGAATGTACATGGTGTATATTTATAAAGAAATATTTACAAAGAAATATTTACTTTTTGGATCAACAAAACGCATATCAACTTTGTCCATTTACTTCCAATTCAGGTTCCCAAAGTACTGGGAACCTGCTCACGTACATAATACATCTAAGTGGCTTAAATGACTTGAGTTCCATTGATTCGTAGCATTTTTCAAAGTGTTTGGGATCACATTTCTGTGTAGCTTACAGTAGTAGTAGTAGTAGTAGCAGTAGTAGTGAATGCACACATGCATAGCTTGTCCGAGTGACCTGTAGCAGGGGCAGAGTGCTTAGTTCTTTCATGGGAAAAAAAAGGTTGTAAACAAATGTTGATGTGTTTATTTCACTATTATAACAGAATATGCACATTCTGCTACAGAGATAGTGAAGAATGATTATTTGAGGGACCTTTAAACAACACGGAAAAACATTTGGCAGTGAAATAATGGGAGTTGATGGTATCGTGGGGTGTCCCCATTTGGTCAATATCTGGTTATTGTTCTAGCTTTCATACTGAGGAGCATCTGAGCATATCGTAAAATTGGTTGGTAACACACTGGTAAAGCTAAAACAGCCAAGTAAGCCAGTGTGTTTGGTCAATTAAGGGTGATGACTGACGTCCCGTTATCCACTTATGCAACACCCCAAAGCAGCCTACAGGCTCAATCAATTGCAATCAAGGGTTTGAAACCTTTTGCTCCATCTACTTGCCTTGTGTATCTTATACTGACCTCTTTTCATCAACTGACCTTTCCAGTTTGATTGTAGGTTGCACAGAAGCCTTTTCTCCTCTTGCCTATAACTGGATGTTTTGGTAATCGGGTGATTTGACTGCCAGTAATGCTTTAATTTCCCTGTGGCCATGATCATTGATGTGGATACTGCTTTTTGCACTTATCCTGGTCACGGGGACAGCTCATTCTAGGGATTCCAAGGCATTCCCAGGCCAGCCGTGATGCCCTAAGCCCCGTGGGTGTATTCAAACCGCAATTTGAATTTGCCGCGGGTTGCTTCAAGTTCAACAACCGAGATACATTTGTAACAGAAAAAGAAAGGACAGATACAGTACAAAAATAATGCTAATAATATTTTAATAATGACAGATCTAGGTGGAGAGAGATTTTTTGGAGAGTCAAATTGTTTCCGTAAATAATAATGCGCTCACGGCTTGGGCTTGCGAGTGCGCGCACACACATACTTGATTGTTGAGTTAATATGTTCACACTTCACATACCCGAGGGGAGGTCGCGTTAGCACATTCGCTGGGCGGCGCGGGTTGCCAATGTATCCAAAAGTCACAATGCATCCTACCGTTCCTCTGTACAAACGGGTCCAGCTCGGCCGGTTTCAGATTGCGCTGCCGTGTTTGCCTCGGGTTCGGTCGCGGATCGAGACCACCTCGTCTAGCAGGGCTCGTCCTGGAACATGTAGCGCGCGCTCCGACCCGCTTGCTGCATTCAAATCAGCCGGTACAAGTAGGAAACGAGTTCCATCCCGGTTGGAAACATGTTGGACTCGGGATAAACACGCTGGTTTGAATACGCCCTAGTGATGGGACTTCTCTGAACACCTCCCCAAGGCATCGCAAAGGTTAATTAACCTGCAGGAGCTCTACTACCAGCCGTTCGTGGATGATCTAGCTCAGGGCTATTAAACTACTTTGCTCAGAGGGCCACATTGTCAGAAACCCAATGGGCCAGGGGCCGGAGCAGATGCAGGACTACACTGGACTGAAGGCCTTGGAGGTGTTGAACTTCATCCCAGCCAAACATGATAATGTTCGTTAGATAGTTGCATCAGTTGAGTAATCGCTTGAGGTGATCAATCGGAGATGGTAAAAAATGTCTAGATAAAAATAAAACACCCAATCCATCCCAGCCTGATAATACTATCATCCAACATATAGAGTATAGATCCCTCAAGTGTCTACATAAAGCTTATTCTGGCCTGGTCGAAAACACCATGAACAATCTACTGGGAAGCAAGATATTTGGCTGTTGTATAAATAAGTAGCTTGCTTTTTATAACAAAAAAAAATTAGCATTGTCCATTATGCGATTTAGAATATTCTATCGCTGTTTCAGCCCTTTGTAACACTGCTATTACTGGCATTCATTGTAAACAATGTCCTCGTGTATTTTTGTAACTATGCAAGAATATCAAATGGTGACTGTGTGCTCATTGATCTTGGGATGAACTGAGCGTTGAACTCAACTCTGTCTTCTAACCTGGAATAACTAACCAGCACCATCACATACTCGGTATGAAATGCTTCCTGGAATGTGTGTTGAAGTGATCTCGACCAAGGGTCAAGTTTGGACATCATGGTGTGTGCAATGAACAGTCAGCAGTACATTTAGTCTGGCTTCCTAGAAGAAACCCATCATACTTAGCCAAAGGGTTATCCTGCTTAAAATGGTCACTTGATATGTGCTAACCTGGGCGGAGCCTTATGGAAATATCTCAACAGTTTAGAAATGTGTTGTGTTAGTGGTGAAAAACGTAATAATGTGGACTTGAAATATAATGAATGTTGTTTCTTTTCAGCCAAGAAATGTAGAACAATTAATTAATTGATTAATTAAGACCAGGGCTTTGAACCGATATTTTTTCCCACTCGAAACAGAATTATAATGTTTCCGGTTATGAGTTCCACCAACAAATTGACTTTCCCAAACTCGTGAGAACAAAAAATATTGTTCCCGGAACGGTTAATTTTGTTCCTGTCAGCTGTATAATGCTATATAATATCTGTCGGGGCGAACCCACGAGTCGCTACAGCGACCCGCTGGTAGCGGGCCCACAGCCGTCATCTCGTGTCACTGCTGCATCGTAGATTTTATAAATACTCTTGTTTTATTTTTGAAGTTATCGCAAAGTGCACTCCTTTGAGAACGAACTAAAACCGGTATCAACCGGTTACCATTATTTTTAGTGTTCCTGTTCCGGAACATAAAAAAAATAATGTTGCCGGTTTTGTTTCAATATAAAAAGGTTGCCCTTCCTTGAACCAGTTCAAAGCCCTGATGACTGACTGGCATTTGAACCGGTTCAAAGACTGACTGGCATTTCATTCATCTTGATGTCCAACGATCTCTTGGCCTCATGGACATACGTCTTGCTGCTACTGTCGTTAAGCAGTGCCCATGTTAATTAAAAGACCCTGACGTACATTTTAATCGGTGTGATTGAGATGATGAACAAAAGTGAACAGCGATGGTTTGTCCCATGTTTTAAGAAAATGTATAAAATATAACGACTAACGACAACGTTTCTAGCCTTTTTCTTTGCTCTTTAGGGTGATCACTCCCTGATTTCATGCATTTACTGTTCGCTGTCTTGTTTCTCATCTTTTCAGGTCTACTGGTTCCAGATTTCCAATATTTCAGGGTTATTCAGTTCATTTTCCAGTTGGTTATATGATAGGGTGACTGTATTCATACCCGAAGGTAGATTTGTTTTCAGGTAAAAGCATTATCTTGCAGACAGAAACTCACAAAAACTCACAATGCCACAGGAAAATGACAATGGATAAAAAACAAAACAAGTGCTCCAATCAAAATGGATTGAATGCATAAGAATAAATGTGTAAAAAAGAGACAGAAATAGCTGTTTGTCAAAGTATTTTTCTTTTTTTTTTTTAGTTTGTTTTTTTTGTCCGCGCAATTTTCAACAGCATTGAGATGACCGACAGCTCTGAAAACATTTACCTTTTTTTTAGTCCATCATGCGATGTAACTAATGAATACTGATAAAGTTAATATTGCTGCATTCTTCAGAGTTCAGACACTTCAATGACGGGATCAGTTCATGGTTAGCTGCTGTCTTTCAGCAGCTAACCTTCCCTTTAGCTGAGTCAATACATCAGCGTGGATTGCCCTAATGTGGGCCACTGCCTAATGTGGGACACAGAAGCTCCAGTGGCTCTGACTCCTGCCTAAACAAGTGAATGCCAGTGAAACTATGGTAGAAGCAAACTATGGTAATGTGTCTAACATTAAGTTCAACTGTTCAACACTACATTTTTCCGTACCACATTAGGCAACTGACTGTCCCACATTAGGAATCTGCAAAAAAAGGGCAATCCACCCTACCAAGCTTGCCTCTACGTGTGCACTCACTTTGCACACAGCGGTACGTTGTTAGTGTATCTGATCTCCATGGACCCAAACAGGGTGTGGAGATTTAGAAGCCATGAATCACCACGTCTTTCCTTCTTTAGTCGTGTAACAACTCGCAGAATTAAAATGTTTTTAGTTTCAGAGTGAGTGCATGGAGGGAAGAAAGGTACGCACCGGCTCACTGAAATCAGGGAAGAACATATTTAAGGCCCCGTCCCAAACGCAAGCCCTAGCCCTTGGCTAGGCCCTAGCTCTTGGGATTCCCTTGGGTTTTATCTTACTTTTAAGTGCCAGGGTTTTTTTGTGTCTAGGGATTGGGACACCCCTTGTCTTGCCGCTGCGTCATCAACTCCTGCCGGCAATGCTTGGCCACGAGAGCGTTTTGAAGGGAGTTTCCTCCCTAGCACTTGACAAAATAATGATTGGGACACCCCTCAATCTTCACGAGAACGCGTGTTCACAAGGACGAGGGCCTAGCCAAGGGCCACTCTTGCGTTTGGAACGCGGCCCAAGTGTGGATTTTCGACTGTGTTTTCCTTTCAGCATCAGTCTTCAGTTGGTGATGTCTTCTCTGCCAGTGAGGCCAGCGTAGCAGTGCGGCTCTTGTCTATCAACTCCAGCTCGCGTATTTTCTAAGAAACGTTGGAACAAACCATAATCACAACCAGAGTTTGCTGACTTTTTCCATATACAAGCAATATACGCACATTTGAAAATTGTTATTGATTATCGACACGATTATTCATCTGTTGAGTCACCTAAATATTGGCAAACAAACAAAAACAAAGATTAATCGATATAGTCAATTTTGGTTGATTATTTTTTTACTGGCTATTTTCTTAACCAACAAATGAATCTGCTTAATCTAACGCAATTCCTTAAAATTAATTCATACCATACATTTTTTAATGCAATGAATTTATATTTTGAATCAATTTCTAATTGTTTTTTATGTTTTTTTTATTTGTTCCCTATTTTTTATTTTCATAAAAGATTAATTTAATAAACTAAATAAATGAAATGTGCATGGATCAGCAGGTGTCGGCCTCGGCACAAAACTGCCAATGATGACAATTCAATTTCTTGGAGATTATCGATTGTAAAAATTGTTTTTATTAATTAATTGTATAAGCGATTAGTCGACTAATCATTGCGACCCTATCACCAGCAGTAGACTCACTGATGAACTCAAATATGGTGCCTAATTCAAGCAGCGATACATTAGCAGGTAATGGCACTTAATAATACAGGATGTAGTTCTATAGTGCAGTAGAACAGGTCAATCCATAGCAGTCTATGCACAGGGACAGTCATTGTGCAAGGCAGACTAAGTCCAGGGAAGAAGACAACTTGGCTTGATTTGAATGCCTCTTAAATCTAGCCTGGCAAGCCAGAACCAATGCATCGTCCACGCATCACACATCGCTAGACGCTTGCATTGCATTGTGTTATCCAGTCACAGCGCAGTAGGTGGGACAAATGGCGTGGAGGCGTGACAACCAAACTCCGCCAACATCTCGCGTAGCCCATACAAACTCCCCCCACATCCGCGCTGATTGGTCGTTTGATTCCCTACTGACGGCGAGCCTGATTTTCCCAGACACAATGCAAGTGTCTAGCGATGTGCTTGGTGACAATGCGTTGGTTCTGGCTCACCAGGCTAACTTAAATCTGATTTGAAAGTGACATGTGTCGTTCCACACAGTCATAGTGGAACCCAGCCTACCTGTGAAATCTCAGTCGTGATGAGGTTGTAGTACTGCTTGCCTTGACCCAGGATTGTCATGTCGGCAAGGAACTGTCGCCGATCTTCAATTTCATCCAGAACTGAAACAGCAAAAAGGTCATTGGCCCAACAGCCATTTAAATAATTTAAAAAATGAAAATCTAAAAAGAACACACCAATGGCAGCAGCTGCTATGAAAGGCATTCAACCAGGACCCTTTGGGAGAATCTTGCCCCTAGGGCAAGACCATTAACCTACCCACTGAGGCCATCGTTCCCAGCAGGAAACCAATGGATTGTACAGCCAAGCAGGTGAAGGAGTTTAAATATCTCGGGGTCTTGTTTACGAATGAAGGGAAGACGGAGAAAGAGATCAGCCGGACAATCGGAGTGGCAGTGGCGGTATTGCAGTCGCTGTGCCGCGCTGTACCGCACTGTCGTGATGAAAAGAGTTGAGCCAGAAGGCAAAGCTCTCTGTCTACCGAGCTATCTTCGTTCCTACTCTCACCTATGGTCATGACTGAAATAACTAGGTCGTGAATACAAGCGGCCGAAATAAGTTTTCTTCAACGGGTGGCGTCTCCCTTAGAGATAGGGTGAGAAGTTCAGTCACACGCAAGAGACTCGGAGTAGAGCTGCTCCTTCGCCTTGAAAGGAGTCAGCTTAGGTGGTTCGGGCATCTGGTTAGGCCCCTCGAGCGTCTCTTTAGGGAGGTCCTTGAAGCATGTCCCACTGGGAGGAGACCCCAGGGCAGACCAAGGCGCAGGTGGAGGGATTACATCAACACCCTGGCCTGGGAGCGTCTCGGGATACACCAGGAGGAAAGTCTGAAGTCTGAAGATGGATGTATGGCTCACTGCTGATGGACTCACCTTCCTGGAAGCGATCGATGGGCGGTTCTAGGGGCTCTGGACTCGAGACCTCGTAACACTGTAAAGGTTTGGGCTCTTCTCCTGTGGCCAGAATGCTTTGTAGTCTCAACTTCTCCTTTTCCAAGTCTCCTAAGGCAACATAGTCAAGTAAAAGGAATTACAGAAATATCCTGGGACATTTAATAGAAATGCAGACCATGTATCTAAAATATCTAATAACGTCAGCATATTTTAATTGGGAGTAATTAGAATAAGTCACATACCCGAGTAACTTCGGGTTTTTTACACTCAATAATGACTGACATCTCGGTGCCAACCGAATCGGGGAAAAAAGGTGATTTGAATCTTGTACATTGTAAAAGTATGTCTCTTGATGTTTCAACAGTAATTATGTGTTTTCTGTTGGATATATTGTGGAACACTGAGTTGCACTTGTGAGTTGCTAAACAACATGGCTGTTACAATGCTACCCAGTGGTAGTGTGTCTGTCTCTGGACTGGGAAACCAGGCTTTGAATCCTGGTCGATTCAGTCTAAAGATTTAGAAAAATGGTAGCCAACGCTCTGCACGTAAATACTGGATTGGTAAAGAACAGATGTGAACTCTCTGTGCTAGGGGCTAGGGCCATGATGGGAGGCTCATACCATTCTTTTTTATGCTATCAATCGTCAGCGGATGGCAGCCTAACTGTGAGGCTCATATCATTCTTTTTTATGCTATCAATCGCCAGTGGATGGCAGCCTAACTACGTCAATTGCTTTTGCCCCTATATAATGGACGTGAAGTGGTTAGTAATACGACTAACCGTATGTACACGTATACTTGACCGTACCTACTCCCTACCAACAGCAATGACCGAGATTTCGGACACTGGAGACGGCGCCGTCAAAATGATCATGAAATATAATTATAAAAAATATAACTATAAAATTCAACAATCATCAAAAACAGTCAAAAGAACTTACATTTATAACAGCCGGTCCTTATTTAATCTCGCCACTCCATTTTTATAACGTTTAGGTCATTTTTAAATGTCTCGCAATGCATTATATGCGTTATATTGCTTCGTCTAGGGTACATCCGATGCTCCCTACTTTTTGCAGTACATTGTGGGATACTTTCAGTGCACTATATAAGGTACATGGAGAAATTCGGACACCCCTACAAAATGGCATGCGCCCCATATAGTGCACTACATGGGAGATAGGGAGCGGTTTCGGAAACAGCCATTGATATGTCTTACTTGTGGCCCCAGGACGAAACATCTCCCGGCGGTAATTGTCACCAGCTCGACACATCTGTTCACTGCGCCGCCTGGACCGAGCCGAGGGCCGGGGCTGGTGGATCTGGTGGGGCTGAGGAGACGTGGGCTCAGAACTGGAGCGCCCACAGGTGGGGGGCAGGGGTAAGCCATCTGACGAGGGGGTTGGGGGTTAAATCAGAGGTGCTGATTAGGTATCGGAATCAATTTTATTCTCCACACAATATACACATGGGATTTGGGTCAGATACAATAGGCACATCAGTGAACATCAGAGATGGCAAGTAACAAAGTACAAATACTCAAGTACTGTACTTAAGTAAAATGTTCAAGTATTTTTTCTGTGAATACTTTTTACTTGTAGTGAGTACATTTTTAACAAAAATATCTGTACTTCTACTCCTTACTTTTACCAAAACAGGCTCGTTACTTTTTTTGTTGTTTTGCATTGACAGGGTACTATAACGTCTATAATATGAGTCAGTAGGGGGCGGTGATGCACCGAGTACAGTCCCAGTTATTAAGTGGTTTTCATTTAGTCCCGAGATATAAACTAAATTAGGCTAAGTTGTTAGTAATTAATTCAAACACTAACATTGACAAACTAACATTGAAAAAAAATCCATTTTACATACCATTTTATTTGTAGTACTTTGTACTTTATACTTTCAAAAATACTTTTGAGTACATTTTAGATCCTGTACTTTTTACTTTCAAAACTACTTTCTGAGTATGTTTCTGAGCCTGCAATTTTAACTCTACTCAAGTAGATATTTCGATCAGTACTTTGTAGTCTTACTCAAGTTGTTTTTTAACTAATGTATTTTACTCTTACTCAAGTAAGAAATCTGGGTTTGCCATCTCTGAAGATGAGTACACGTTGCACTTTACTTTATTGTTTTATGCCACTCTCCATGTTTCAAGGGGCATTATGTGCGCAGTCACCCTGTATTGTGTACAATTGACTGTGTCTGTTCACGTTGTCCATGGTGTTAAACAGCTACAGGATTGTATTTTTGCGATTGAAAATGTGGAAAATCGAAAAATCCTCCCGCGTTGCACCACTGATCAATCAAACAAAAGCAATCTCAGATCAGCTCAAAAAGATACAGAATCATCATAACAACTCTTAACGTGGAAAGTGAAACTACTTTGTTCCATTTCACTCTCATCGATCATCACCCATTTATTTTGTTCTTGATGAATTCCTTTTGTCTCTGTTGTGTTTCAATTTTATTTGATGTCTCTTCTGTATCTCTCAGTAGTTCTAATTTTCTATGTATTCCGTTGATTGGGATGTGGGAGCCGCACACATTGCCAATTAACTGGGTCATAACATGGACAAGACGGGGGAAATAATTCACAGATATGAAACTAATTACATGCTCACCAGAGCAGGCAGATCTGAGAGTTTCACTTCTAGTATGGTATCATAAAAGATGTTGTGTTGAAAGCAGGGCTTTGAACCAATATTTTTTCCCAAACGTTTTGTTCCGAACAGAAACAGAATTATAACGTTTCTGGTTATGAGTTCCAACAATAAATTGACGTTCCTGAACCAG
>OMKY01253822.1:8000-19893 GCA_900302395.1 Bregmaceros cantori
TCACATATGTTTTATTTTAATGTTTGGTGTTCTTCTTCTTGACGTTTAACGGCGATCGACACTTGACTAAGCAGGTCATTCACGACAGTTTTACAAAAATTCCTGAGCAAGCTGGAATATTATCTAGCAGGTTAAAAGCGCTGTCTTGCATGGTACTACACCATATTATCTAGCAGGTTAAAAGCGCTGTCTTGCATGGTACTACACCATATTATCTAGCAGGTTAAAAGTCCTGCCTTGCATGGTACCGCACCATATTATCTAGCAGATCAAACGTCCTGCCTTGCATGGTACCCAGCGCTTGAAAATGAAATTATTTTTTAAATGTTCTGTTCCGAACGGTTCAGGTGGGTCTATATTTTAAAGTTTTCGTTCTCGGAACCAACACCAAAATATTGGTTCTGAACCGGTTCGAAACACAAACATTTCGTTCGTTCTTAAAGTTCCTTATTGTGCAATGTTAAGTTTAGATATAATTTTTATAAGAAATATTTTTGGTGAACTTTCAAACTTCAGAGCAACTGTATTAATGTCATTCCATTCGCTTCCTTGTCTGTCCACAAGATGGAGCCCCAGATGCATGGTGCTTGATGACTGACAGTGAAAGTGGACAGACATAGGAAATGTTCAAATATAGAGAACGAAAGAAAAACAAAAATTAATGATTTTGTGGATTTCATAATGTTCCGGAACATTTGAAGACATTTTTTTTAGTTTCCGCTCCTTGTGAAATTCTGTAAAATTGCTTTCGGTTTTCGTTCCTTGAACCGGTTCGGAGCCCTGATGGTACCGCACCATATTATCTAGCAGTGCCAAGAAAGTCAAAAAAAAAGTTAATTATTATATTGATTTAATCCACTGATTAAAATAACTCATTAATCAAATAATGCATTCATTTAAATTTGACATCCCTACTTTGGATATCTGTTAAGCTACGTTAACACTTCCCAGAGAACTATAATTGACAGTGTTACTGTGAAAGGTGGATGAGAGAGCGGGGACAAGCATGGACGTGCAGACTGCGAGGGGAAGTGATCTCACGGTGCTGCGTGTGCTGTGATCCAAGCCACAGCAACAAGACTATGGATGGGGCTGACCCTAATGTTGAAATGCATTTTTTTTTAAACGTTGATCACACACAGTGAGACCTTGGGCCAAAAGGTTCGCCCATGAGCTGTCCCGAAAGATTCGCGTCCGCCACCATCGATGCGCTCTAACATAATGCAAGGGAGAAAGTGGGAAGAGCACACGCGGCCCATCTGATAATCAGCGAGCCGGATATGAGAGCCAGAGAGGGCAGAGATGGCAGAGCTGTTCTGATCTACGAGCCAAATGACCAGCCCTCTGCTGGGCCATGATCCAGGATCACACCACCACCACCACCCACCCCTGGCAAGTCCACTGCTAGACCAGTTTATGTGCTAAAACACACTTAATGTATCTGTATATTTTCCTCTGTAAAGTCATTGTAGGGGACCGAAGTGGCGAAATTTCAAACAAAATGCACACTTTCGAAATCTGCTTACTACAGCACGATCTGTGACAAAATGACCCATCATCCACCCTGCTTCACTCACCGTTTTGCATACATATTGATGAAATACAGTCAAAATCTGACTTGAAGTTACTCAACGATGTGGTCACATGCTCTTCTGGACCAATAGGATGGCTGGTTCCACTGGTAAGTCCAACATAAATGAGTAAATGGAATGGCTTGTGCAGATTATTGAATTAAGCCTGTATGGGGCAAAGATCGGGAGCATTTGGGTGTGGAATAGCGCAGCGCAAGTCACCTCATTTTTACATGAAGCGGTAGGTGTGTGCTCCCACTAAATAGACATGTTGAAAAATAGTCGAAGACACTGCACTGGAAGTGATGTTCAGCCTACAACTAACTGGAACTACCCGTCGAAGTCATCCAAAAAAACACAAATTCATTCTGATCACTGCTATACGCGATCGGCTGCTATACAACATCACAAGTCAGTGAACCAACAAAGAAAACTGACTATAATCTGATTGCGACCTCATTACATGCTGAATGTCACTACCACTGATTGTGATGTCATAATGTATCTGCTGACATCCCCTGACGCTCTGCGTTTCGGCAATGTAATTCGTGAGCGAAAGATGGGGCCAATGACAGACAATGGCAACACACCTAAAATGGGCGAGGCCGAGCGAGACTTTGGTTGTCGACTGATCTCTAGACTTTAGCTGTCCACTGACCTCTAGACTTTAGCTGTCGACTGACCTCTAGACTTTAGCTGTCGACTGACCTCTAGACTTTAGCTGTCGACTGACCTCTAGACTTTAGCTGTCGACTGACCTCTAGACTTTAGCTGTCGACTGACCTCTAGACTTTAGCTGTTGACTGACCTCTAGACTTGAGCTGTCGACTGACCTTCAGACTTTAGCTGTCCACTGACCTCTAGACTTGAGCTGTCGACTGACCTCTAGACTTTGGCTGTCCAGTGACCTCGAGACTTCAGCTGTCCACTGACCTCTAGGCTTTAGCTGTCGACTGACCTCCAGACTTAAGCTGTCGACTGACCTCCAGACTTGAGCTGTCGCCGGCTGTAGGGAGCTGTGTGTATTTGGACAATAAATCTCCAAGCCAGAACCTCAGCCACAGACGCTGTGCAAAGACAGGAAGTGTACAGTTTCACCGTCGCCATGGTGATGGCCCTTTGGCCTGCTCAGGGAGGGGTGTGTTTTCTGGAGGATGGGTGAGGGAGGTGTGGAAGGGACTGAGGAGGAGATGGAGTGAGGTGGTTTTTGCTGACTACCCCACCTCTCCTTTTTCTTCGGGGGGGGCGTTGTGCTCCTCTTCAGCCTCTTTGCTAGATCTATGCAGTCAGCCCGACTTTGGTTAGGGGTAGGGTCAGACGTCATGAATTCAAATCGAATTACTTCATGAACCTGCCCTAGAGTCTGGGTCAAATCCTTTCAAAACATATTGTGTTAACACAAAAGCCATTCTCCACGTTGGAGTGTCCTTGGGAAAGACCAGAGGTGGAAAGAGTACTGAAATATTGTAATTGAGTAAAAGTATCTTTACTTTGCTTAAATTGTACTCAGAGTAAAAGTAAAATTACCCATCTCAAAATTTACTCGAGTAAAAGTACAAAATTACTTCATTTAAAATGTAATGAGCAAAAGTTACTTTCAATTATTTAATGCAGTCAACGGGTCATAAATCAGCACAACTTTTTTTAAAATAGTTTTTATCAATATTAAAATTACAGCTTTGTGTGATGTGCGATGCGTGGACGATGCGTTGGTTCTGGCTCGCCGGGCTGCACAGGAGTTTAACTTTCCACCCAAATTAAAAATGTTCACCATCCACCAATATGTTTTGTAATCAGTAATGTAAGGGCACTCAAATGTAATGAGTTAAAAGTACTAACGTAAAAATGTACTTGAGTAAAAGTAAAAATTACACATTTAAAAAACTACTCAGAAAATTACAAATTAATCATGAAAAGTAATTAATTACAGTAATGTGAGTAAATGTAATTCATTACTTTACACCACTGGGAAAGACACATTAGATGTGTGCATCATTTCTCATTTGGGACCGTCAGACCGGCAGGCCTATGTTTAATGTTTTCGTTCTTGGAACCGTTCCACCACAAAAATATCGGTCCTGAACCGGTTCGGAACACAAAAATATTGTTCTTTCAAAGTTCCGGCAGCGTACCCCTTTACAATTTAATGCCTAAACTCCGCTTCACTATTTTCCATTTTAAAATTGTTGTATTTCTCCTTATATTGTGCGATGTTAAGTTTAGATATATTTTATATATAATATATTTGGTGGACTTTCAAACTTCAGTGGGTGAAGTGAACACACAACCGGATATAATCTCCCTGACATAGGATATGCTAAAATATATAGAGAACGGAATTAACCGGTTATTAACCCGTTTTGTGGATTTTGAATGTTCCGTTTCTGTTCCGGAACAGTTGAAGACAATTATTTTCGTTTCCGTTTTCGTTCCTCATAACATTCTATAAAAGTGTGTTTGTTTTCGGTGTTCGTTTTCGTTGCTTGAACCGGTTTGAGGCCCTGATTAACGCTTAAAAAATTACTTCATCAAATACCCAAATGAAAAATGATTTGCATAAATTGAATATCCACTAGGGACTGGGGTGCTGATCATAGTATCCGGTTACTGAAACAAACGACTAACTTGATCAGTGGCTGTGTCCGAAATCGTGACCTATTCCCCATATCCATCTCTCTGCGGCCCACACCATTTGTAGGGGTGTCCGACTACTCAATCGACCCTATTTAGAGCATCGGTGTACCATAGACCAAGCAATATAACCCATAATGCATTGGGAGACACATAAGAAATTACAATAAACGTGGCGAGGTAGGAGTCAATACCAACCAACCATGACAAACAGTTATAACTTTGACTTTTTGTGATGATTGTTGAATCTCGGTAATTGTTGAGTGCACTATTTGGGGAGTAGGGTTTAGGGAGTGATTCACTGATCACCCTACACGGCTATCATTGTGAAATGTGTCCTACCCAGCGGCCTTCCTGTCCGGTCTGAGCCATTATGACATCGCCATTCCTGTGCGGATCGATCTGAGAGCCCGAGGAGCGGAGAGCAAGGACGAGGCTGGCCCTGGTCGGACCAGGAGGAGGCGCAACGCAGAGGACCCGCCGCCCGACACGGTGAGTGTTCCTAGCAGGGCTTGAAAACAAAATTACTTTTAAAATGTTCCGTTCCGAACGGTTCAGGGAACTTCAGGCAGGTCTAATATTTAATGTTTTCGTTCTCAGAACCGTTCCGCCACCAAAATATTGGTCCTGAAACTGTTCGGAACACAAACATTTCCTTTGTTCTTAAAATTCCCTATATTGTGCAAAATTAAGTTTAGATATAGTTTATACAAAATATATTTGGTGGACTTTTAAACTGCAATGCAATGCATTAAATCCGGGTTTAAAACGCCATTACATTCGCTTCGTCGCCTGTCCACAAGATGGAGCCCCAGATGCATGGGGGTTGATGACTGAGAGTGAACGGAAATAGTCTCTCAGACATAGGATATTTTAAAATGTATACAGAAAAAAACGTTTTTAACCGGTTTTGTGGATTTCATAATGTTCCATTTCTGTTCCGGAACAGATGAAGAAATCTTTTTTTGTTTCCGTTCCTCATAAAATTCTATAAAAATCTGTTTGAACCCGTCGCCCGACACGAGCTCTAGACCAGTTCTACCTTGTAAAAGGACTCCCGATGCCCGTCATGTCATTGTGTCCTGAGTTGTGACCTATTTTTTAACTTGTTATTTAGTGGGAGCACACCCCTATGATTTAAAATCATGGTGATAACTTGCGGTGGGCTATTCCACATCCAAATGTTCTAGTGTGGATATGTTCTCGCAACGTTAGTGACTTGAAGTCGTATTTTGCCTGTAACACATTTTCTAGCAGTTTAAAGTGATGTTTTGCATTTTGTCCACAGTATTTTAAATGTCACTACAATATTATCATGTTCCAGATACAAAGAATTGGCTATGTAGGGAACCCCTGATCCAAGCACAGTTACTATGAACCTGGGCCGTCTTTAACCACAGCGCCATTCGCGACCCGCCTAAACGTCTCCCTCTAAGGTCTCTCACCTCCTTCCACCAGCTGTTCTACCGGCTCAGCACGCCCCAGGTCAACCTGCTCCTCAACCTGACGCTGACCGGCGGGCTACTGGCCCGCCAGTTCCGTGTAGAGTACTGGCGGCGGGGCCGGGTGGCCTGGAGTCGCCCCTACTCCCCGCAGTGTCACTACGTGGGACATCTGCAGGACAGGCCGCGCTCCAGCAGAGTGGCCATCAGCAACTGTAACGGGCTGGTAATGACTAGATCTATCTAGCTATCGATCTCTCTCTCCACTTGACCACTTTTTGAGAAAAGGGCAATTTTTTTTTATCTCATCTGCTTATTTGTATTTAAGCAGATGAGAAGAGATATTTTAGACCCTGCGGGGAGCTGGTTTTTACTTCATTTAAAAAAACAACAACAACCATTTAATTTACTTATTCTAGATTCACACAATATAATTAACAAAAAAACACATGGTGTTTAGGGGTTTTTGCATCTGAACTCTTCATATATATATATATATACACACACACACACGCAAAAGACCTGTCTGTGCGTGTGTGTGTGTGCCCCTGTGTGTGTGGGTGTGCCCCTGTGGGTGGGTGTGTGGGTGTACCCTTGTGGATGGGTGTTCGTGTGGGTGTACCCCTGTGGGTGTGTGTGGCAGCACATGCGTGAGGACGCTGATCAACCGGGCCTGGGGCCAGTGCTGCAGGCCAAGCGTGGCTAACGTGATTAGGAGAGCGGCATCTCAAAAGTGTCGCCCGGCCACGGGGCCCAAGTTGACGCCACAGAGCCCTGGTTGACGCCACAGAGCCTAAGGTGACGCCACGGGGCCCAAGGTGACGCCCCAGTGCCCAAGGTGATGCCACGGTGCCCAAGGTGATGCCACGGTGCCCAAGGTGACGCCACGGTGCCCAAGGTGACGCCACGGGGCCCAAGGTGACGCCACGGTGCCCAAGGTGACGCCACGGTGCCCAAGGTGACGCCACGGTGCCCAAGGTGACGCCACGGTGCCCAAGGTGCCGCCACGGGGCCCAAGGTGACGCCATGGGGCCCAAGGTGACGCCACGGGGCCCAAGGCGACGCCCGGCCACAGGGCCCAACTATGCCACTAGCCTGGCAATCCAGAATCAACGTTCACGGATTGCTTGCAGTTTACGGTGTTCGATCTGGATTGAGCAGGGTGGAGAAACTGGAGGATTCTGATCAAGTTATCAAATCACAGGGCCGTAGGCGTGACTAGTGGCAGGGAGTAGGAGGAGCATTCCTTATTACCTTATTTTTTCACCTTTATTGGATAGGATTAGACAGAAACTGGGTTGACGAGATCGCTGGTAGACATCGCATACAAGCTGTCGAGGCGAGGAGAACTCATGGCACTGTGGACGCTGTGGTAAACACAGCACCATTAACACCTTGAGGAGCATTCGTTTTTAAAAAATTCTGATCAAGGCACCTACCAAACTCGGCCCACGTCTTGCTTCGCACAAAGCTCCGGCTTCAAGGGGCTCTGAGAGGACCGAACAAATGACATCGATTGAGTCTCTGCTTGGTCCAGACCCAACGGCCGTGAGCGGCGAGCGACATGTGAGCGGCGAGCGACATGTGAGCGGCGAGCGACACGTGAGCGGCGAGCGACAGCGATTGGATGGCTCCGGTTTGCCCGGCTACGAGGGGTGTAAATCCCATCATGGCAATTCGATTCAGTATCGATTTTCTGACCCACTGATTCATTTTTTTTTCGATACTCGAGAATTCACTACGATTCAATACAATTTTGATACGATTCGATTACATTTATTTATTTTTACCCAGAGGGCTAGACATTGGAGAAGGAGGTAATGAGTGAGTGTGCGCGGGTGAGTCAATGTACTACCTATTGATACATTGTATCGACAGCTGTTGTATCGATGTATCGATGCAAAATCGATATTATTTACGCCCCTACCGGCTACTAGGTGATATTGCTTGTTCTGCAGCAGGGGGTGATCGTGTCTGGGGAGGAGGAGTACTTCGTGGAGCCCCTGCTGCTGCCGGTCCAGAACCACACACACCGCGGAGCAGAAGGGCGCCCCCATGTGGTCTACAAGAGGTCCTCCCTGCGTCACCAGTACATGGACCAGTCCTGTGGAGTCATCGGTGGGCACGCCATGCTCGAGACCAAGCAATATAACCCATAATGCACTGCCAGACATTTTAAAAATGTCCTAAACGCATTGCACGCTGCTAGACGGTACATTGGTTCTGGGCAAATCAGGCAGATGTCGTTTTTATACGGGCTGACTAATTGAATTATTCACATCCAGACATGGGCGGAGTTTGGTATGGGTGACACGAGACGTGGGCGGAGTTTGGTGGTCAGGCCTCCACGTCGCTGGTCCCACCTACTGTGTTGTGACTGGATAACATGATTTTTCGTTCTAATCGTGTGCGATGCACGGACAATTTGTTGGCTCTGGCTTGCCGTTTTTCCATCTTTATTGGATAGACTTAGTCGAAAATGAGTTGAGGAGATGGGGGAGTAGACAAGCCGACGAGGGGAGGTGAACTTGCGACACTAAGGACACTGTGATTGAAACTTTGGTATTACCATGAATGTGGTGCGCATTAGGTGCACCGTCTTTAACCCCTCCAACAACGACGGCCCCCTGTTTGCTCAGATGAGAAGCCGGTGAAGGGCTCGTGGTGGTGGCAGCGAACCCTGAAGACTCCGCCCGCTATGCCTGGCGGGCGTGGCCAGCTGCCGCTGAAGAGGTCAGTGAGCCGCGAGCGCTACGTGGAGACGCTGGTGGTGGCCGACAAGATGATGGTGGGCTACCACGGGCGGCGAGACATTGAGCAGTACATCCTGGCTGTCATGAACATTGTAAGTTGTTCCTAGCAGTACATCCTACCTGTCATGAACATTGTAAGTTGTTCCTAGCAGTATATCCTACCTGTCATGAACATTGTTGTTCCTAGCAGTATATCCTACCTGTCATGAACATTGTAAGTTGTTCCTAGCAGTATATCCTACCTGTCATGAACATTGTAAGTTGTTCCTAGCAGTATATCCTACCTGTCATGAACATTGTAAGTTGTTCTAGCAGTATATCCTACCTGTCAAGAACATTGTAAGTTGTTCCTAGCAGTATATCCTACCTGTCATGCACATTGTAAGTTGCTCTAGCAGTATATCCTACCTGTCATGAACATTGTAAGTTGTTCTAGCAGTATATCCTACCTGTCATGAACATTGTAAGTTGTTCCTAGCAGTACGTCCTACCTGTTATGAACATTGTAAGTTGTCCCTAGCAGTATATCCTACCTGTCATGAGCATTGTAAGTTGTTCTAGCAGTACATCCTACCTGTTAGGAACATTGTAAGTTGTTCCTAGCAGTACATCCTACCTGTCATGAACATTGTAAGTTGTTCCTAGCAGGCGTGCCGTTGCCATAGGGCAGGGCTACTACTTTGCTCAGAGGGCCGCATGGTCTCATCCGGCCTGTTTGTAGAACTTGACACGACGCGAAACCACCACACTTTCATATATTTTATTTAAAGTAGCATACTTCCCATTAAAAGGGCTTAAATTATATGCAACAATGGTGCTTTCTTGTTTGTAACAAGCAATATCTGAAATTACAACACACAAATAGTGCTAAACAGCAGCCACTCACTTAAACTACAACACATTTATAGTGCATCTGTTGAGGTAAAGAACAGAATCTCAGTTAGCCTGAACCCCCAACAACACATTTCTAGTACTTCTGGCGAGGTAAAGAACAGCATCTCGGATAGATAAAACATGTTTGACCATCTCTCGGCCAGAAAAAAATTAATTGGCAGGCCGGATTTTGCCCCGCGGGCTGCCGGTTGAATAGCCCTGCCGTTGGGTATAACGAGGGCTTATGATGATTTCTAAGGTGTGAACAGGGACGCTGCATATTACTAGTCCTGTCCTTTTAAGAGTTGGTGTTTTCTTGTTTCCCTGGAGGTCAGGTTGCCAAACTGTTCCAGGATTCTAGTCTGGGCAATGCTGTCAACATCGTGGTGACCCGCCTCGTGCTGCTGATGGAGGACCAGGTGACTAACACGGACTCAACACGGACAGCCCTACATTGGCTTTGGTTTAACGGAATGTATAGACGAGTTCGGGGGGTATTTCCGGTCTCTGAACGTCACTTCCGGTGTCATTTACTTGCCGTGTATTTGGCTATTTTTCAACATGTCTATTCGGTGGGAGCACACGCATACAGGGTTATTTAAAAATTGTGGTGGTAACTTGCGGTGTGCTATTCCCCACCCAAATGTTATCGTGTGGATCGGTGACCCACAAACGAATGATTTAATAATCAGATCAACCCGTTCCATTGTCTCATTCCTTTTGGAATGACTAGTAGAAGCAGCCAGCCTATTGGTCCAGAAGAACATGAGTAACTTTAAGTAGGATTTTGACTGTATTTCATCAATATTTATACAAAAAGGTTAACAAAGGAAGGAGAGAATGTGTAACTGTTCACAGACCGACATCTAGTGTGCGTTTTGTGTGTTTTTGTGGCCACATACCGCAACCTTCTACCAGACTTTATATACATACATACAGGCACTGGAAGTGACCTGCAGAAGCGCGGGACAAAATGACTCCCCCCAGTGTTTCGCACGTAAACTCGTCTATACAAGTTAAATGCATACAATAGGTATTTTAGGCCATTTTCTCAATTTACTCTGTCTTCTCTGTCGTCCTCCGACAGGTGACATAATTTGTGTATGCAATGATCCAAAATATGATTGTTTTGCATATAAATAAAAAAAAAACTTCACCATGTTTGAGGCTAAAATAGATGAAATAATTACATTTATTGCGTTGAAACTGCAAATTGTTAGGAAATGGAAGAAGTTGCTTGAATGTGTAGTTTCGGCGACTGCCCCGCCCCCCCCTCCCACCAGCTCCCATCGCTTTGAGTTGGAGGAGACGGACGGCATTGGAGCCTTTTAGTTGCTGCACTCGTTCCAAACCTATGATAGCCTGCATTCAGCTAACCTGGCGAGAACCAACGCATTGTCCACGTATCGCACATATCCAGTGCTCCCTTGCCGCCAAAACGCAACGTCCCCGTCCCAGCGACTGCCGGCAGCCCCCCGCCACCCAACGTCAACCTAAACCTACGCAGTCACAGCCGTGACCATCTCCACTCCGCCCGTCACCAGGGCTGCAACTCAGCACTGCGCACTTCGGCAAGGCCTACCTCGGGGAGGGGTCTGGGAAACCCCACCAGTTTTAAAGGGTCTACTATGACTCCCCATGCCGAGTATAAATAATGAAAGCCTTTTCAAACATGATTTTTGATGTCACCTCTACTATAAACGAGTTCTGTTATTAACAGCTTTAACAATGTCCATAATGGATGACTTGGAACAGGTTTATCTCCATAGAGGGCATGGACAATCATATCAGTTAGGCAAACTGATAGTGTATTTTGTTCACTAAAATCAAAAATATTTCTCTGAAGCGCCTAGAAGCAACTTGGATTGCGATTTTGCCACTTTACCAGGGCTTGAAAATAAAATTATTTTTAAAGCGTTCCGTTTCGAACGGTTCACGCAGGTCTATTTTCAACGTTTTCATTCTTCCGTTCTGCCACCAAAATATGCATGCATGGGGCTTGATAACTGACAGTGAAAAGTGGACGGAAATAGTCTCCCAGGCATAGGATATGCTAAAATAAATAGAGAAAGGAAAAAAACGTTTTTTAACCGGTTTTGTCGATTTCTTAATGTTCTGTTTCTGTTCCGGGAACATTCAAATAAATCTTTTTTGTTTCCGTTTCTGCTACTCGTCAACTTCTTTAAAATTCTGCTCGTTTTTGTTTTTCGTTTTCGTTCCTTGAACCGGTTCAGAGCCCTGCGCTTTACAAAAAAAACAAAGTTGACAACGGTTATGTTTCTTGTGGAGCACGGGTATTTGCCAAGCTGGAGCAGCCCCCACCCCCACTCCCCGCGGTGCGTTTATTGGGTTTGTGCGGTGAGACAGAGTGGCAGGTTGGGATTAGCGGTGCCGTGCTAATGTTGTCCCTAATAGCGGCATCTTGAATGAATCACGGCGTATTAGGGCAGCTGCTCATACCGCCTACTGCGTCCCAGGCTCCGAAGCGTGATTTATTAGTCGGATCTCCGCAGCATCTGTCCCGGGCGAATAAATAGATGTTAGCATCATTAGCGGTCAGTGGTATTGACGTGTGTTAGTTTTACTGTTCACCGCGTGTAGCATGAGTTCAGCAAGGGTGGGG
>OMKY01253825.1:3858-16344 GCA_900302395.1 Bregmaceros cantori
GAAACTCAACCGCTGCAATCAATCTCACACACACACACGAACACACACATTAACACACACACACACACACGAACACACACACACACACACACTCACCCCTACTCCCTCCGCCCAAGGTATATAGCACAAATCAGAGCTGCATAACACACACACGCACATTCACTGAGCCTACGCATAAAGACGAGGAAAGACGTTACACACACAGTGTAAAAAGACGTTTCTTCGTCTTTATCCTGTTGCTCTAAACAGCAGTGAACTTTCACTTTCGCTTTCTAACAAAACTTCACGCAAGCACACACATTTGTCTGCGGTGTCCTTTTTTGTTCTTTCTCTCTCTCCAGTACAGCAGCCCCCCAAAAAACGACGAGTTAATGTATTCAACAGCATTCACGATTTTAAATAGTGTAGTCTGTTCTGTATGTTTATCCATCTGCTGAACTGATTAAAAATGAATGAATCAATGGGAAGCAATAGCCCTAGCTTGTACCCGTCCCTGCCACTTTTCAAACTGTACTCCGTACTGTGTGATGTTCACCAATGCAGTTAGCCTATAGCCCTGTGTAACGAACGTGAAACGACTTTATTACAATTTTGATTCTCACGACAGTAATAGGCTGATCGCCTTAGACAATCAACTGGTATTTTATATGGGGTGCAACTGAGGGAGGAACTGTGTGATCGTTCTAATTCTACAATACTCGTTGCGTTGTGTGTGTAATTATCTCGCAGCAAGCCCTGGTGGTCATTTTACACCCATTACACGTAGACAGAGGTAGCCCAGCTAGCCGACGAACCGTCCATGCATCACACACAAATAGACGATCCGGTGGGTCTGGACCAACCAGGCAGACAAAGCAGATTGTCGACCAAATTCAGGCAGCCCAATCAGGGCCCCGTTAAACGCGGGCCTTGTTCTCTAGACGTGGGCCTCCATGCCACCGCCTACTGCACTGTGATTTGATAACTTCATTTGATTGAGCCTTTTTTGACACTTTTTTCCAGCCTGCTTAATCTAGACCAATGATCTGATCATTCTAGGCGTATGCGATGCGTGGACGATCCATTTGTTACGGCTTATGCCTAGGCAGGTGCGTTCCAACTTCAAGTGGTCAGTTCTCTAATGTGTGACGTATCACATACAGTAATAACACCACGCCTTGGGGATTCCTCGAGCCCAGCCCCAACGACGCGCGTTAGTTGCTATGTGCCCACAACCAGTCAGAGGCTAGCACTGGAAGCTGGCTGGACAGCCGAGTGGCTGTAAAACGCGACGCCAGGCGGCGCTTCGACCCTCGCACCTGTGACGTTCGGAAAGCGATTTCGGGGCAAGCGAAAGCGAAAGTGCCCCCCATACGGTAAAATGAACCGTTCTTCCCTTCAACGCCGTGACGCCACCCCGACGTGTTCCGTGACGCAACGCATCCCTGGGAAAGTCCCCGGAGGCCTCACACCACACGGCCGCCACCAGCACCAGCCATAACATTTAATAAAAATCATAACAATAATAACGCACCGTCATGGTCAAGAGGAACCATTGTGGATGGTTGCACATGCGCCACAATACCACCACAAAACCCAGTCACATAGGCACAACCGAAATCGTGAACGTCGGCTGTTCTGTGAGTTGCTCACGGACGGGTTTAAATCGAGTCTGGCGATCAGCTCACCTGCAGTGGACGAATGTCGTCGGCGACAGAAGAGGGTCAGCGCGATCCGCCGTCGATCGCCGCCTTGGCCGATCGAATATTTTCCCAATTATTATTATCACGATTGTTGAAATACAACCCCGGGCTCCGCGCAATCAACGCGCAGTGCGGACTGGGCAGCAGTGCGCGACACGCAGCCGACGCGTTGATGCGTATTTTTTAATAGCACCGCTGTGTGATGGTATTCATTTTATCAAGAGGGAGACGGCAAAACACGCAACAGACATCTTGTTTATTTCCTCACCGATCCCCTTCCTCCTCGGGCTGCGTCACGTGGATCAGCGCGAGCGAATCCCCGGCCGGCGTGCGTCATGACGGGTCCGCTGTCTCGCCCTCTACTGGGACAACACGAAACGGTCACAGCAGCTACTCCACTGCAGTAACGCCCCAGTGTTGCTCCTCCTTGTAAAAAACTAATCAAACTACCGGTAATACTGATTACCCTGTTAGAAAGAAGTTACTTTTGGATTACCTTTTAGAGAACAACGTGAATATGCTCCTGTGAATGTAATATAAACAAATAAATAAAACGTTTAGTAATATAGTTATAAGGGTACAAAGAGTTCAGATGCAAAAACACCTAATTCCACTTGACCACTTTCTGAGAAAAATGACATTTTTTAATAAGGCCTTTGTATTTAAGCAGATATTTTGAAAATTTAATTTAAAATAAACAAATTCATTCATTCATTCCTAACAAATGACTTGCTATAAAGCAGCAGCTGTTGAACTCTTTGTGTGATACCACCACAAATTTGATCAATTAAACATTTGTAACGCATGAAGTTATTTTTTTTCTGTAATTAATTAAAAATGAATACACATAGAAAATTATTAACTTTGGATTAAATCAATCCTAATACTTTAGCAAATAATATGGAATACCTGTTTTTAATGCACTGAATTTCATGCACTGAAGAGTTGCAGTTTAAATAATTTATGGTTAGCTTTAATTCAAAATTGTCTCCCTAAAAAGTAGCCCCAAAGCGCTCAGCTCCGTTCAACCACCATTACAAAAACTATTTCTAGACAAACATTGTCTCTATCGGCTCTTCTTTACAGTTTATTACACCAGAGAACTCCCTTTATTGCCAGTTTTCTTCACCATTAACTTGACTTGTAATCGATTTTGGGAGAATTAGTGATTGATCTGGCCAAGGAGCAGTGCTGGACTGCATGCAATTTAAAAAAAAAAAATGTTTTGGGTGCAGGCCAATTAAGCTTCAATGTCGGCCTGAGATTGAGAAGGAATTATACTCATATCTGCTGGTGGCCCGATTTCGGTTAAAAATGCCTGGCCTGAATAATGTGCAAATACACATAAGAAAACGTAGAAAGTCCGTCTCCAAGGTAACATCCCGTGGATGTCAACATGTATTTAAAGGGTGCGTTTGATATTAGATGCCGAGCTGAGGGATTTCACCCTTGGATGAAATAAGGTCATCTGCTCCCCCTTATTTAACTTATTCAACTTTTCCAGATGCGTTGAAGATCCAAATATTCTGTACAAATTTGAACCAGTATATGAAAAACGGCAAACATTAATATCTGTTCTTTGATAACATTGGCAATACGGATACTTTTTGAGAATGTCTGAGGAGGTTATTGGCACTGAATGATTGAAGTTTGCTTTGAGTTAATACGTCATTCCATCGTCCCTCAAAAAAAAAAAAAAAAATCACCTTGGATATATTAACTTCAGCATATTAATATATTTGATACACCATTCCCACTATACTTTTACCTTTTGAACAAAAATGAATCATTTTTACAATAAAACATACTTTATTGAACCAGAAAATGGATTGCTTTAAAATATTTGTTTTGCATTAAAACAATTACGTCAACATTGTCTTGTGTGCAGTGCATTTATTGTCAAACCGCTGCTGAAAGAATTGTGAACCACAGAACTAGCCATTAGACTGACTCAGGGAATTCGATGGCTGTCCAAAAACGCTCCCTAGCCCCTACTCCCCATATAGTGCACGCACCAGCAACGACCAGGATTTCGGACACTAGAGTCAGACCCGTCAAAATTATAACATTCTAGAATGCGAAGTCAAAACTACTTAAATTCGTAACTATTTGCCGTGGTCGGTTGGTCTTGACTCCGTACCATGTTTGTAGTTCATTTTTAATGCGTCTCGTAATGCATTAAGGGTTATATTGCTTCGTCTAAGGAACATCGATGCCTGCTTTTCGTGGTGCATTGTGGGATACTTTGAGTGCACTATATAGGGTACATGGAGTATTCGGACACCCCTAAAATAGGGTGTCAGAAGCTAGTCACAGCACTTACGCCTTGAGGTGAAATAAAAATGGTTGTTAGTAAAAAGTAAGTTACTTGGTCATTCATTATTCAGTGAAACATCTTATTTTCTATTGTATATTCATAATTGCTATTAAACTCTGAAAACATGTTTTTATTCATATCGAAACTTAATCGATATGCCGAGCAGGTTATGTTTTCGGTCGCCTTGGTTGGTTTGTGAAAAAGTTGTGCACGGATCTGGATGAGATTTTGCAGAGTTGTTGAAAATGACAAATGGAAGAATTGATTTTGGTGCATTTCTGTAGCTTATAAATAACAATCTTAATCATCAACTTATCGATAGATCGCTGGGCGTTTACCGTGGTCACATGACCAGACTTCTGGGTCAAAACGGCCACTGGGAAGTGTAGTTGGCTTGTGCAAAGCATGTTTGCCGGTGGCATCAATCGCAATTGCATTGATAATGGGTTGCCACACATACTGCTAGCCAGGGCTTTAACCAATATTTTTTCCCAATCGGTTTGTTACGAACAGAAACGGAATTATGTTTACCAATAAATTGACCAATAAATTGATGTTCCGAACTGGTTAGAACAAAAAGTTATTGTTACAGGAACGGTTAATTTCCTTTGCCCCCAGCGCGGCCCCCTGGGCAATGCAGACACCCGTTTGTGTCCTAAGGCTAGGATCGCAGACCCCCCTTCTCTGGCGGGATGGTGCCCGTCTGATGTCAGTCAGAGATGGGCAGTAACGCATTACATTTACTCAGTTACATTTTTTTGGTGTACTTTTTTACTTTTGGAGTACATTTTTCACAAGTTACTTCCTACTTTTACTCCAGTAAATCTGAGGTGAAATAAACTACTTTTTACAGAAATGTCAGCAATCCACTACTCGTTACATTAACTTGGCCTTTAGCGACACCGGTTGGGAACCGTTGGCACATATGTTGGTGTCATATCTCTCTTGGGTGCTCTCTCCCTGTCTTTCTCCCTCTCGGGCGCTTTCTCTCTCGCACTCTCCATGTCTCTCTCTCCCTCTCTCTCTCGCTCTCTCTCCAGGCACTCTCTCCCTCTCGGGCGCTCTCACCCTGAGCATTGTAAATCAACAAGTGGCATTCAATTACATAAACATTAATTTTCCACCGAAAGTTACTCAGTACTTTTGCTAATTAAGTAACTTTTCTGTTGAGTACTTTTTTACTTTTACTTGAGTAATATTTTTCTTAAAATAAGTGTTCCTGTTCCAGAACATATAAAAAATGTTTCTGGTGTCGTTTCCGTTCCGTGGAAAATACAAAAAGTTCCAGGTTTTCGTTCCTTGAACCGGTTCAAAGCCCTGCTGCTAGCACTAAAAGTATTATTTTTTTGTACCACTATGGTGCAGGTTTGCAATCTCTGAGTGCTTCTAGTTAAAATATTCAATAGTTGCAGCCCCACATTTCAAGGGATAAAAAAAAAAGAAAAAAGACTACTGCTCACTTGTATTTTTTTTTTTTAAGGTCAGCATTTCATTTGTAACAACAGCTTATGGTGATAGTGAACAGGCTGTACATGTGTCAACACATTAAAAACAAGACACAGACAGGGTGCTTGACAAGGGATGAATGATTGAATGCTGCAAATGTTATCCGTATGCGTGGGCTGAACACCGACCAAGCTTCCCAAACAGATTCTTGACTCACCTCGTAGAAACCCACTAGAGCCACGCGACACATGAACATTATTGTGTCGTGTGGCACATGAACAGTGGGTTTCCTTATGATTATACTGGGAGGTGGGGGGTTTGTGGGAGAAGTAGCCTGTCGAGCCAAAACCAACGCATTGTCCACGCATCGCACATTGCTAGACGCTAGCAATGTGCGGACGATGCGTTGGTTCTGGCTCACCAGGCTATGGGAGAAGTGGGGGTGACTGTGTAACCACAAAGTTCCTCTTCTGGTAAGCCAGAACAAATTAATTGTTTATGCATCACAAGCAACTAGAACGAACGCTTGGTCTGGATTAAGCAGGCTTGAAAAAAAAGGTCCGAATCAAGCCCACGGCTTGAATCAAACTAGGCCCGCCTTAACGGGGCACTGACTGGCCTGTCTGAATTTGTGCGACTATCTAGTGTAAACAGGCCCTAAGTTGGTTCTGGCTTGCCAGGCTACAAAGTTCCTGTGCCTCACCGAACTGGTGGTGTCGCAGTTGCAAAGCATGAGTCTTGGGAACGGGTACGATCAATCTGAAAATACGCTGCAAATTGAGCAGCAGTCATGTCTGAATAAATACTCCTATTCGGAATTATAAATTGCCATAAAAATGGCACAGTTCAGTTGCACAAACCACAGGTGTTAGGGCTCTGCTGTCAAGAAGGTGATCTGCAAGATTCAATGTTCCACAAAACCTCTGCGGCACCCCCATGTGATGGGAAGTTGAACATCAATGTGTAATAAAAATTCCAACCTCTCTATTCAAGGGCTTGTGACCAGAGACTGGATCGCTCTAGAAAACCTTTGTAGTAGAGAAGGAGGGTCGTCCCTGTGTGAGAGACTGCTGAAACTGCAATCATGTACCATATATTGGAAAAGACTATCCTTTTCACACAGACAACGAAAAGTTGTTGAGTTACACACTAGGGCTGCAACGATTAGCCGATTAATCGAGGACTGATCGATTATCAAATTAACGACTAATGCAATAATCGATAAATTGCCATGGAGTTGAATCATTGTCATTTTCAGCAGCTTTTATTGTTAATTATTTTATTGATATTACTTAACAATTTCTGAAAATCCAGAATATGATTAATATTTCTTAAAACATTGATTAAAAAAAAGATGATTAAGAAAACCATCAAAATATTACCGTACAAATTAATTTTAATGAATTTGTGCTAAATTGTCACCAAATTGTTGCACATTTGTTGGATATCATGAACCAAAATGTACTACATTTCAAGTTGACAAGATTAATTTCTGTGTAGATGTGAATATCTTTGGGATTTTTGAAAGGAAACAAATATGTAACCGATTAGTTGTTTAAATAACCGGCAACTATTAAATTAATCGTTAGTTACATGCACCATAGAATACAGAGGTTGGAACAGCAAGGAGTTGGAATAGCGACAGGCACACAAGGAAAGCAGGGACCTTGCCTCCCAATGACAGTACATTGAGTGACCGTTCAGAGTTCAACTTTTCAGCCATCTTGTACAAAACCGCTTCAGTTGATCAATATCTCACAAAAACACCAAAAAGTGCCTCGATGGGATCAATGAATGAACATCAAATTCCTAAACGTTAAACTCTTGGCAGTGAAACCGTAGCAGACTTTCTTGTAACCACTGAAAGAACCACCTTTCGAATACAATAAATACACACATAAAAAAAATTCTAAAAAAACGTTCACGTCTCACTTTGCCATCACCCTCGATTTTACAAAGACTTCCTGTGCACAACATGTATACAAGCGGGCAAGACGGCATACACGCACCGCCATGAGAAATCATGAATATAAAGTGTTGCTGTACGACTGTACCAAAAGGTTCAATGAGTGAAAGTTCTGCAAGCAGTCTTGGCTGGCGCCAACATTTAAACTGTAACATCAATGACATACTGTAGGTAAAGTGCAGTTGACAAGAGGACAATAGCGTCTGAAAGATGCGTTGCTTCAAAAATTGGCTCTCTAGACGAGATACAGGGACATGTAGGTAGCCATCTTAGAGGAACAATTAAAAGTCTCCAATAATGTGCCTACTGTCTGTAACAGTTAAAACAAAAGAGTATGATCTTTAAGGGAGATTTGAGGTGTGTAAAATAAGATTAAAATTGGATTGCGGAGAACATAGTTACAGCAAAATGCTGGTTTGTTCACTCTTTGTACCAAGCATGCTTTCTATGTATGTACCCATCAGAAAAAAAAAAAAAAAACACCTATCAACGAGTCACATACACAGTGGTGAAAATGAAAGCTTGTGAGAAATCTATTCAGTGAAGCCATCATCAAATCAAATGGCTAAATACAAGTAGATGGAGAAGATAGCTTGATTGTAGAACTCCATATGATACTCAAAACGTTCCCGGTGTGCCTTTTATCTTCACTCATCCCAAGATGTGATTTTTTTTGGGACGGGGTGAAGGTGCGGCAAATTATTAATTTTCCGAGTGCGTTTGTGTCACACAAAACCCATCGAAGAGGGATCAATTCCGGCCAAAGATGGACGGAATTGGCCGATGAACAATTCAGATTAGAGTTAAAAAAACAAAAACAAAAGCCGGATGGTGGAAGTACAGTGCTTCTAGAAAACCATCCCTACTCTGTTGATGGAAGGCTGCAATTAAAATGTGCTGATAGACATCTGTAATGTTTATCATATGGTTCTCTATAATTGCTAATTGGTCTAAAGTCAAATATTTCGATGAAGACCAAACTGAGCGACAACAAAATGTTGTGAAAATGAATTCTCGTCTTTCTTCCTATTTGGAAATCTGAGGCTTCCAAGCACCGTTTTATTTACATTACAGACTCCTATTCGGCAGTGAAGGTCTTTCTCGAAGGACATGGGTGCCAGCCTTTGGGGGGTGGGGGGGGCAGATATGTCGGGCTCACCTACAGCAAGCCAGAACAAATAAAGCGTCCACGCATCTGACACGAGTAGAACGATCATTTGGTCAAAGTGTCTATCAATTCAAACAAATGACTCTCTAATTTGCCTGTCTGGTGGCTCCAGATCCACTGGACCCTCTAGTCATGTGCGATGTGTGGACGATTTGTTGGTTTTGGCTCGCCAAGATAACCCACAGCCACATCAGCGAAGGTCTGCGGTATAGTACAGTTGCTCGGTGCAGCAGGCGGCGACGGTATATTTGTCCAGTCCAGTACACAATAACACAGGCAGGGTGGATAAAAGGCAGAGGAAACAAGGCAAAAAAGTGAGATTTTGGTGCGACTGAAGTTCGATCGGCAAAAGAGCTGGTATAACAAACGCATAACATGGCAGCTGGTATGAGGGGAACCCCCAGCCTGTATAACAGACATAACACACAAGTCGAGCTGCAACCAACGGTTATTTTGATAGATTCATCTGCCTATTTTACTGACGATTAATTGGTTCATTTTTACCATTTTGTACCATTTTCAATTAATTCAAAATTATCTGGAAAATGTGTGAAAAAGAGAGGAGACATGCGGCAAATCTGTCGGTGAGGAGAGCGAACCCACGATTCTCCGCGCCATCATGGCATTTGTGTGCTTTCTAGTGCACTCACTCTTAACGGACTGAGCCGCTGCGCAAAATCGGAAGGTTTATTAACCTGAAACATTATTGACATTGCAAAGTAGCAAATGTTGAACAACATATATTCAACACATTTGAGTGGAGGAGGGACCAAACAAGGAAACGATTAATCACCGTCGATTAATCGATTATTAGTCGCCGATTAAGTCAATCGATTATCATTGATTAATCGTTTTATCAGTTGCAGCTCTACACAGAAGTGACACAGGCTGAGAGACAGGACACAGGGAATGGGGGTCAGGTGTGGGGAAGGGGGTCGAGATTGTCGCCAGACTTTGTAGTGATTTCCTGTACTTTTTTTGTAGAAAAATATAATGAGGCATATAAAAGACAAAAAAAAAAAGACGGAATGAAAGAAAGTACTGCGAGAATTGAATGGACAGATTTACAATGATTCTCTATATAGCTTATAAATATGTTATCTACACAATATGTGGTACAAAAATACTATTCAGCATTTAGTGGGCACTGCTGTGGCTCCTTTGAAAGTTGATGAAAAAGAAAAAAAAAATTGCTGTCAACTTGCTGAGAGGCACACGAGAACTGTTCCATCACATACAAAAAAATAACGTTCAGTTTCATACATTAGTAAATCTTATCTTAAAAATGTAGTGAAGGGGTTGTCATCAAGTCTCTGTACGTAGTTTGGACTAACGTGAATAGGTTAATTTTTAAAAACTATTTTCATTAAAACGCAAATGGCAAGATTGTGTGGGTGTGTATAATTTATATAAAATTTGCTCTGCGTATATGAACACAATTAAACCTTGATTACTCCCCCAAGTCAAAAGCAGCATCAATTCAAACACTTTGCAAAAATGTTTTATCATAAAACATCTGTACAACATCAGTCTTCGCTGTGTTTTAGGGGTCTGGAAATTCCGCTTTGCAATTTGATCCTAATGAAAACTTGATGTTGTATGTATATGTGTTCAAAATGTAATGATAAAACAAAAGTTGCCCCAAAACATCTCTATAATCATCGGCCTTAGAAATGTGTTTCGATTCATTCATTCAAATAGCCAGAAGCAGTTGGAAGGACTTTGTGTTTTGAGGCCACACTAAAATCATGGAGTGTTAAAAATACTTTCATAACTTGACCTGGAATATGTATGTATATGTCATTATATACACACACTCTTATAAGACGAATATCAACATTCTAGTTGTTAAAATGTGAATATTTTCACGCTTTCATAGAGTGAATAGATTGAATAGAACATGTCATCTCGGACATGAAAAACTTTGTTCTTTGGTCCAAACAAGTCATTGATAGATTAAAAGAATAAATGAAAAATGTGTGTTTAGATGGATTATTTCTATACTTTCTTTACAAGTGCAATACTCCGCTCATAAACTTTTTCACCCACCACGCTCATAACTGTATTATGTAGCCTGGCGAGCCAGAACCAATGAATCGTCTACGCATCGCACGCGATTGGCGGCGTAGATGATTCGTTGGTTCTGGCTCGCCAGGCCAGTATTTATGGCTATTTAAATGCGTATCGGCACACTGGAGCGTATTGACACGTTTGTAGAGATAATAAAGTGTAGCATACGTGTTTTATCTGTGCATCGTTTACATGGCGGCCGTGTGCCGTTGGACATGACAAAGTGTAGCAACGTCGTATAAATATGTGCCTAGTGCCGCCAGATCTCCCAAGTCTTGTCCCCAACAAGAGGCTCCCAAAATCTGTAACAGCTTAGTAGGAACAACACGGCCGAGTTCCTCAACAAAAGGTTTCTCCCCTTAAAAAAAAAAATAGTACAACTGTAAAACAAAACGGATTAAAAAAAGTACCACATTCTTTGCCGAACTAAAACGGAACTATTGGCACGCGCAAAGCAGCAATGCGCAAATGGTAGATCCAGGAAATGGCTGCCTAGTGAATTGGAACGCCGTGATCAGCTCCCAATATTGGCCACCAGGGGGACACACGGCACCGCGCAAAACTGCGTGCGGGACTGAAGCTAATCTCAATGGTAGTCAAACAAAGCGTGTGGTCTGTCTGGAGCGCAAATCACAACATTCCATTAGTCTCAACCAGGAAACTCCACGTAACTAGCAGCCCAATTAAATCAAACTCGCTAGCTACTGCCAGTATGTAAATTGTGCTGTGCTAGTATGGCGAGCCAGAACCAATGAATCGTCCACGTGCGATTCATTGGAGCTGGCTCACCAGGCTAGAGTTGTGCACGTAACCCCATTACATAATGCAGGGTGCATATTGTCAATTTCCCCATTACAGTGCATGCAATTTTGGCTGGACATAATTACACTATTGGTTTCATGTTAACGGAGTACCATAATGGTGTGGGGATTTCAGTTATGCCCAACATGTGGGGGATTTAAAATAGTTACACCCCCCACGTAACGATTCACTGAGGCCTGGTTAAAAATATCTATCGTAATCAGTGTATGCTTTGTTGTGCCCTAGACAGATTCACACACTATTGTCTGCGCTGGACACAAACCAGCGGGCTAGTCGCACTACCTCTGCGCTAGCTTAGATATTACACAGTGTCTATTCACTCCAGTCCCACGCTACGTCGAAGCCACCGCGTACATGCTTTGGTATCTGACCGCTGTTTTTTTTTTTTTGATAGACCGCTGACGGAAGTTGTTTTGTCCCGGGGCTATTTAAGGCAACTTATATACCATTCTATAATAAAATTTTCTTTAAAAAAATGTACAAATTAATACAAACCAGCAATGGCATTATCAATAAAACACTGTATAGAAAATATATAAATATGCTTTTTTCTCTTTTCAATATACAATTGTCCCCACAGGCTCCGGCTTCCTCATTTTTCTGTGTGTGATTGTAATGTACATGTTCCAGACACCCCTCTCTGCCCTCATCTGTCCAATGAGAATTGTGGGCTCATTATAGTCAGTGTGTGGCTCCACCTGCGATTCTGTACATCGATTGATATTTACACTAAGCTGGAGGAGCTTGTGGCAGCGGGCGAGAGGCTGGCGTTGTCTGGGGGTGTGAGTGGAAAGATATGGGGTGGTGGGGGGATCAGGAGGAGTCCGTGCAAGGCGAGGGCGGAGGAGGGTAGAGGTGGTGAGAGTAGCTGCGCTCCGTGAAGGGGGAGGGCGGGCAGCTCTCGCAGTTGTTTTCGTCGGCCGACAGATACTGAGATCGCGGCGTGGGAGGGGGAGGGAGGGGCTCAGAGTCATAGTTGAGGTCGCTGGCGTAGCCCTTGGCCCCGCCCAGACCC
>OMKY01253827.1:0-13249 GCA_900302395.1 Bregmaceros cantori
ATGCAGTCATTTCTTTGTTTCATACTTTTGCTTTATTTACCTGTCGAGTGTCAACCCAGTGCCCACGTTGTTATAAAACCATAGTAGTGTATAGGTTGTATCCTCCCTAATTAGGAATGAGAACATGATGTCACAGGATGTCATTGGCTGCTTCTGCCATGGCCATTCAAAGACTGACAGTAACTAACAGTAACCTGAATCTATCTCGAGTTCATAACATTTCTGGGGTTGCATCACCTGTCTTTCAGACTCTGGTTCCGGCTCCGGTTCCGACTCGGACGCAGAGAGGCCTCGTTCAGCCACCCCTGCATCTGGTAGCGACAGCGACCGCGATGGTGCTGGTGACGATGCCAGTGGGAAAGCGAACATGAACCAGGTGACTGGCATTGGGGAGTAGGGAACGTGTTGCACGCAAGAAATGAAGCAAGGAAATATGTAATATATACATATATAAAACATTAAACAATAATCATATAGCAATATATTTTAAAATAAAAGAAAAGTGTAAATTGCCCAGACCATGGATTGAGAATCGGCCTTCGACTTCACTGGCAAGTGAAACTCCACAAAGCGGAGCTAGCTACTTTTTCCCACACTTTAGCTATTTCGTATTGGCACTCTGCTCCGTTTTCCAAGCCATTGTGTTTGTAGTGTAATGATGTGGATGTCATGTTGCGAATGACTTTGCTATTTGTCTGGCAGGAGCTATTTGGAGATGACAGTGAAGATGAGCAGCACAGCCCACGCAGCCAACGCAGCGGCAGTGTCCGTTCGGAGCAATCTCCCAACCGCTCGGATGCGTCCATGCACTCGGAGCCGGAAGAACATTCGGATGGCGGGAGACACAGCGGCTCGGACGCTGGGCAGGGTGACGAAGAGGACGACAACGACCGCCGCTCTGATGCCGGCAGTCTTGTGGGAAGCCCTCCCGCCAGTCCGGCTGGCAGCGTAGCATCTGGAGACGGGAGCGCTCGCTCAGTGTCGCCCCGATCTGCAACCCCTCATTCCGGCAGTCCGCGTTCAGACCGGGGCAGTCCGCGTTCAGACCGGGGCAGTCCGCGCTCAGATCAGGGGAGTCCGCGCTCTGACCGAGGCAGTCTACGGTCAGACCAGGGCAGTCCACGATCTGATCGAGGGAGTCCCCGATCGGACCGCGGCAGTCCTCGTTCAGATCGCGGCAGTCCCCGATCGGATCGCGGCAGTCCCCGATCGGATCGCGGCAGTCCACGATCGGATCGCGGCAGTGTCCGCTCTGACAGGAGGTATGTCACAAATGATGTCCTAAGTTCAACCTCTCCAAAAGAAGTTGCATGACACATGGACATTTCCAATGATTAATACTATTATCAATAATCTTATTGACTATAAGAAATCATCATTTGTTTGGGTGTGGAGGGCGGGTCCTGGTTCTCAATGAAAGAATACAAAATATACAAAAATAATAACAATCTTACTTTGTGTTGAATGAATTCAAAACAATGAGACAACTTTAATAATGAAATTTAAGAATATGAAATGCATCTCGTGTCAGTTCTCCCAGAAAAAAGCAATATTAGGATTGTATGAAATAGTTTGAAATGTGGTACGCTATGTCAATCTTCAATATCTGGGAATCCCTGGTTTAAATGCCGCGTGGCCAAATATTTGATGGATTATACAACATTGCCGTAACTTTAGTTTTCCCTTCATCACCCAGCAAAGTAATTTCTCCCAGGTCTACAATAACCTTTTTTTCTTCGATTCCCAGTCGAACGCCTCAGTCTGCACCGGGCACACCCCACTCGGGCGACGGGTCGGGGAGAGAGAACCAGTCGGATGACGAAAAGTGGGAAGGTGGGACGAAAAGCGACCAATCAGATGATGAGGGAGCGAAGCGTCAGACCTCAAGAGAAGAGCGGGACCACTCTGACGATGAGATGGCCAACCACCGTAAAGCAGGTACCCGGGTCACTGGGTGGGGTGATTATTTTTCAATTATCTTTTGGACGCAAGCAATCTATTTTTTATTTTTATTGACAGTCTTAGTGTGAAGTGTGAAGAGCAGAGAGGGGAAGCAGACAGGAATTGATCTCACGACAGCTGCGTACGTTGTGAGACTAAGCCAAAGTCACGAGTGTGTGGGGCTAGTAGATAAAGTGGTCTAACGGGCTGCGCCATAGAGCTACCCGCGGAGTGTGTTTGGTTGATTGGTCGTTTATAGGGGTGGGAATCTTTGGTCACCTCCCGATTTGATTAAGATTCTTAGGGAATGATTCGATTATGAAACGATTATTGATGCATTTTTTTTAAAAATGTATGTATATTCATGCACTCTTTTCACATTTTTTGTCTCACCGATTGGGCAACCATTCGGTGACCAATAATTTATATTTATATACCAACCAATCATTTAACTTGCAGTTAAATGACTAATAAGAAACAAAATAGTTTAAGTAATTTCCATTATTTATTATAATAACATTTCCATTGCAATGAGTTGAACAGTTGCAATTTAAAGCAACTCATTTGTTAGAAATTTTTGATTGATTGAATTTTCTAAAACGTAATTCAAAAGAAATCCCTTCCCAACCGGGCGTTTTCTTGTCCTATATGTTACAGATTCTTCAAAGTGTTTAGGAGTGTCTTTGTATTGAAAATACACAATGGGACAATGCAGTTACAACAGATACGCTCAGCCGACATACAAGTATAATTCAACTCTATTTGACAGCGAGTACACGTGCATGTATATTAGCACGCATCTGAAAAAAGACAGCCACATGTTTAATACGCCGCATCTTGAAATAATCGATTTGGTATGTTTCAATCGATTAATCAGAGATCTTCTCCACCTCTAGTGGTTTAGTAATCGAGTTATAACATTTGTTTTAGCTTTATATTGTCGATAAATGGCAAGGAATAGAGCCATTATTATTGTTGCTTCTTTCCTCGGTGCATCAGACTGATGCTGCCGCTCTACCCTACTGATGTACTGGACCTAGGTCAGCATTCCGTTATTTTTTTCCCCACCTAGGCTCAAGGGTCTTCGAAGTTTTCACATTTTTTAATAAGGGCATAGGAGGTCACCATTTTGAGCAGAGCAATGAGTCGGCACAGAGTGTGTTTCATATGGATGTGACATGGATATTAAATGAAAAACACTGACAATTGTTTTCCCTAGCCGAGTCAATACATATGTACCTACTCTATTGCATGCATGCACTCACTCGGGCATGCAGCGGTACTTGGCATTGCTTAGCCCTTCATACCCAAACGTGGGCGAAGTTAATAGCAACTAATCACTTCCAAAATGTTCATATATGAATCTGCTTTGCGAGTTACACAAGTTGATTCTATCGTCAGCCTCGCTTGAGTCTTGCTGTGTGCCACCAGAGTGAGTGCACACACACAGGGAGGTATGTATCACCTCCGCTAATATTACGAAAGAACATATGTCGGTATGAATTTCGGGTGACATTTTAAGGTCCTGCTTTCCCACCTAACATTCTGTGTCCCCATGGCGTCTCCCTCTACAGGCTCCAACAAGGGTAGCGACAGCGAGGATGACTTCCTGAGCCGACCAAGTAAAAGCAAGAAGACGACTGCATCCGACTCCGATTCCGACAGTGACGTCGGTCCTCGGAAAGGTACTTGAAGCTTTCTCTGCATTCTTGCTCTCATACTATTCTCATTTGAGCTGCAAATCAATTAACATTTTGATTTGGAGTGTCCCGATCTGCTTCTGTGATCTGGTTCTGTGGTGCAATGGAATGTACCGCACCGCACAACGGCTTGCTACAGATTAAGTGCAAAAACAGCAGTGATGTGTCATAAGTGGGATCTCCGCAAGGGGAACCCCCAGCCATGGTCAGTCACTCAGTTCCTCAGAGACACCCTGCTCTCTGTGTGTCTTGTGTGTGGTAAAATTCCTCTCTCCAAAACATGTGCACGATTTTAAAAAAAAGTACAAGGTTGGGTTCATGCATAGTGTGCGCAAACCCTTCGCTTTCATTACGGCACATAAACACACCGCTGCTGCTGTCTGTTCCGCTTTCTTCCTGTCCCGACTCTGTCGTTTCATGAGTGTGGACCCGCAATATGAACAGCTGATCGTCCAGCTGTCCTCGGCGCAGCCTTGGCCGGCTGGACCCTCCTCACGCTGTGTGTGTATGCAGTACCTAGATGTTGTGCTAAATGGATGTCGCTGATAACGCGTTGCATTTTTTTTAACAAGACTGTTGGTGCAGCGTCATTAACTTCACAGTGCTGACTGGCACATTTTTTGCTATCGGGTAGCGATAGTTCGGCCACACCCACACGGCGGGGTCCGGACCACCACCAGCGCTGATTCCGTCGAGACACGGGCATAATGGTGCGCCTCCTTGTAAGCACGTTCACTCGCAAACAATGGGTCTGTTAAATTTGCAGTGGAGTCACGGCTCTTTAGTCACGTATTAGAGTATTCGTTTCAGTCTTGGTGTTATTAGCCCAGATAATGATCATATTTTTATCAAATCGGCAAAGTGCTCATTTGATTCCCTGATTTCTGAGATTCCCCGCTACTGCTCTGCTTTTTAAACTTCTGTCTGTCTGTGCTTGTTGTCCTTCAGTGAAGAAGCCCGCAGCAGACGATCTGTTTGGAGAAGCAGATGATATCTCTTCAGACAGCGACGCAGAGAAACCGCCCACCCCTGGCCAGCCTGCGGTAAGACACCTTCAATCCCAACACGTCTGACCTCAACCGTGTCCACCCAAGGTTACAAGCCAACGCTCGTCACTAGCCAACGATGAGCTATTTCTGGGGTTGGCAACAAAGATTTGTTTACTCTTGGCTAGCTTTGAACAATCAGGATTACTGACATCTGCTGGACACGGCACTGAGCTGCTTCTATCTTTCTTCCTTAATTTCTTTCTTCCTTATTTGAGCATTTTGTGAGTTTAAAAATTATCTAGCCCGAGGGTGGGCAAACTTTATACATTTTTTCTTAAAGTGATGTTTTTGGTGTAAGTGCAATTTTCTCATTTTATTGATGGCGTTTGTGTGAAAGGCGGATGAGAGCGCAGGGACGAGAGGACGTGCCGTATATGACCGTGAGGGAAGCGATATCATGGGGCTGTGTGTGCTGTGATCTAAGCCGCAGCATAAGGATTATAGAATGGCTGGCTGGGAGCAGCGGTCTAATCCGCTGCAGCTCTGGGGATCGGATTTCCTTTTTAACATTGATAATGATGATTTTGCTGGACTGGTTTAAAGTTATATGGGTGAATAAAATGTATATAAATTTAATTTATATAATTAATTGAATAAATAATTGTGTTAATCCTAAGCCAAAGGGTGAGGTAGCGCTACTTGATTACAGAAATGGACACCATTTGCAAAATTTGAAATATGAAACTTCTAGTTTCGATATTTTGTCCTTTTTCTTTTAAGAAATCGGAAGCAAATTGAAAATCGAGATTTCAAAGACACAAATCTGGATTTTATTTTTTGGTAAAATCGTTCAGCCCTACTTCAAGTGGATGATTTTAATTTTAAAAGAAGCTAGCAGAATCCCTGTTTAGTTGTTTGTCCCAAAAAGCTGTGAAAATGTGTTTTTGTGTGAAAGCCAGTGAAGTCTGTGATCAACAGAGTGCATATCTGATGGAGAGCAGACGCTCCTCCATCTGTCTGATGAGTCATGAAAATAAAATGATTAAAACATTTGGAAGCACTTCTTTGACTGTGAGAAATGTTATTCCCTGCCCAGAATGGAGTTAAATACTGTAAGAGCTAGCCCGGGACGAAACGCCAAATACCTATCTCCACGTGTAGCAGAATGTGCACCAATATGGGCCAGCCTTTTCAAGAGGCACAGATTGATTGTTCCATCTAAGGTTGGTAGGAGACCTGACCATTTCAAGATGCGCTCTCCTTTACTTCTTTTACCTTCCACTAATCCCTCGAGGCAGAATTTTGTCAAGCCGATTTGGGTGCGCTTTATATGACAGTATAATTCCAGATTTGCTTTTGATTTATTACTCGCAATATTTAAGGATCAGCACTGATTGGGCAAAAAAAAACTCATATCGACCAATATGACTGATATATCGGTTGGACTCTAATACAGACTTGTCTTGTGTGTGTGTATTAGGACAATGAGGATGGCATGCAGACAGAGCCTCCTGAGGAAGAGGCTGTCCCAGAGACCCGCATCGAGGTGGAGATCCCCAAGGTCAGCACTGACCTGGGATCAGACCTCTACTTTGTCAAGCTGCCCAACTTCCTGTCTGTGGAACCCAGGTGAGGATTAACTTCCTGCAGAGGCGCTCATTGTCCTGGCCACAAAATGTCAAATGATGGAAATGAATGATGGTGGAGGAGTATGTGTACTTGTCAATTTGATAATCTTTATTTTTAACTGATTTAAAAACTAACAACAAAACGTCTCATAAGCAAATAACAAAATGAAATATGTTCACAATGTTATTGCGGTCACTGCTTGGGTTACAAAAAGTAACAAAAATTCAGCTGGTCACGCCACTGTACGTTTCATACATGCAGGCCATTCGACCCGCAGTACTACGAAGATGAGTTTGAGGACGAGGAGATGCTGGACGAAGAGGGACGCACCAGGCTCAAACTGAAGGTGAGTTTATGATTTTTTTTTTTTTAATTTTCAGAAGGGAGGAGGATTGGGCTTTTTCCTTAAAGTCGGGTCAAACTTTATTCAACCCATTTTGTCCGTAACTGTGTAGTTATTAATATGCTTTATCCTAAAACCAAACAATTTTGTGTAAACAAAGCTAAATGCATTTTTGGCAAATCCAATCATCTGGTCAGAAGTTGTGGACCAAAAAAGATTCATCCATCTTGTAAATGTCAACCTGTCAAATCCTCTGGTCATTAACACACCAAATCTGGGACAAATCCATCCATCCGTTCCAAAGTTATCGCGTTTATACGAAGGAACATAAGCGGCGGTGCACGCAAAACCATTATATCCCCCTGTGACTCAACGCCTGTTTTTGTCTCTTGATTGCCTCAGGTGGAGAACACCATCCGCTGGAGGGCAAAGCGCGACGAGGAAGGCAACGAGACCCGGGAAAGCAACGCTCGCATCGTTAAGTGGTCGGATGGCAGGTGTGCACTAGGGTTGGGTGCTAGCCACATTTTGATATTGTGATATTGTCGTCTTTGAAAATATCACTATCCGATATATGGGTTCGTGGATGTGTTAGCCATTAGATAGCAGCTGTGCTTGACTGTTCGCCTGAGGAGGAAATACATGCTTTTCCATACTGCTATAAAACTCAGTGCACATTTGAAGACAATAATGGTATTACAGCTGCAACTAACGATTATTTTGATAATCAATTAATCGGCCATCTTTTCTTTCATCGATTAATCTGTGAATTTTGTCTTTGAAATCGGAACATTTGTATTTTTGGAACGAATTTATTTTTTGCGTCCCATTCTGAGCTTTATTCAGGATTGGCTGGAAAAAGGGTGAAGAAGGGGAAGGAGACATCCGGCAAAGATGATGTGAAGGGAAACGAATGCACGATTCTGCGTGCCACACATGTTCCATTTGTGTGCTTCGCAGTGTACTCATTCTTAACGGACTGACCTACTGTGGTGTAAATTGTAGTGATTATTAACCTGAAACATTGTTGATATAGCAAACGTTGAACAACATATTCAACATATTTATGCAGAGGAGTGACCAAACAAGAAAACGATTAATCGCTGTCGATTAATCGGTTATAAAATTAGTTGCCGATTAATTCAATAATCGATTATCATTGATTAATTGATTAATCAGTTGCAGCTCTAAATGGTATTGTGGATATTTTTAATATTTTTTCGCAAGCACAGATGACCAACAATTGGCAGTTTGTCGGTGTTGTCTGAGTTTGTGTCCTGGAAATTAACTCTATTGACATTCATTATATTATGTTAAGATGTTTTTCATTTCAGGTTTTTCCTTTTTTTTCATGCAGTGACTGAGTGCTGGGTGAATTAAGAAGCTCCGCCTCATATGGCAGCATTGTGAAACTCCCAATGCCTCATTAAATATTGCACTGTTTCAAGTATGTTCGTCAAGGTTATCTGTCCCTCTCTCACTCTTGTTTCTGTCTTTCAGTATGTCGCTCCATCTTGGCAACGAGGTGTTTGATGTGTACAAGGCACCGCTGCAGGGAGACCACAACCATCTGTTCATTCGCCAAGGCACCGGGCTGCAGGGGCAGGCTGTGTTCAAAACCAAACTCACATTCAGGTGAGTCGAAGCAAAAAACGGCGCGCCTTGCAGCAGAACAAGCTCTACTCCACGAATAAATGCAACAATAGAAATTGTCCTCTTAAACAAATCGGGCATCTATGTGTCCGACAGCTATAGTGCTAACATTTGTGTGTGGAGCATTGATGTTTGCATTAAGCAATGACTAGGAAGAAGCCGGCACACATTGCTCCTTCTCCCATGTGCTGCAGGTGCAGCAGACTATGCTTTCCAAGTGGTGCTGTGAATGTGTTTTGGCTCAGGATTTCTGGTCTCACCCTTAATATCTTGCTCTGCTCTCCTAGACCCCACTCCACAGACAGCGCAACCCATAGGAAGATGACACTGTCCCTTGCTGATCGCTGCTCCAAGACCCAGAAGATCCGGATCCTGCCCATGGCTGGCCGGGACCCAGAGTCGCAGCGTAACGAGATGATCAAGGTGAGCAGCAAGATAAACTTGAGGTTGTGTGTTCACATGTGAGCACCTTAATATGTGCACTATCGGTGCAAGAGTTGTCCTTGTAAGCCTTGTAGTCCCCAGCCACTGGACCGCTGACTAGTGTTCCTGCCATGCACCAGTTCGAAGTCAATTATACAAATACAGTAAAATGTGGTTATTGACTTGAATTTATAATTCATTAATGTATTATTATTATTATTTTTAAGTTATTTTTTCCGGCGTCAGTGCCGTTTTCCATCTTTGTTGGATAGGATTAGTCGGAAACTGGGTTGAAGAGATCGGGGGTAGACATTGCAAGTCGACGAGCATAGTCGAACTCGCGACACTGCGGGCGCTGCTGTAGACACAGCGCCACTAACATGAATGGGGTCGCGTTGTGGTGTCCATAACCCCTCGGCCAATGCGGACCCCAATGTATTATTTAATAAGCATTACAATTTTGATTATTTCCAGGGGAGATTGACAGTCCTAGACATCACAGTCCTGGTGGCTCCATATATGTGTATATATGAGTATGTGTGTGTTCGTTCGTTCGCTCGTTTGTCCCATATTGTAGTGCAATATACCAAAACCTATGCTCATGTTGAATTACCCTTTTTTTATGTCTGTGTACATCAATGTAGAAAGAGGAGGAGCGTCTACGCGCCTCGATCCGCAGGGAGTCGCAGCAGCGTCGTATGCGTGAGAAGCAGCACCAGCGCGGGCTGAGCAGCTCCTACCTGGAGCCCGACCGCTACGATGACGACGACGAGGGCGACGAGTCCGTCAGCCTGGCCGCCATCAAGAACAAATTCAAGGGAGGCAGCGGCAGAGGTAAGCTAAACTAGCTGAACCAACCCCACACTCCCCATATCCCAATAGAGGCGAACAATATATGCAAAAAAACTGATACACCCCTCTAAGCTTTGTATTTCCATTGCTTAGGAATGAGAGTTAGCATCTGCTTGGAGGCAGGCTTTAGTCATAATCCATCTTCCAGGCCCTGTAAAAGTCATCGAAACTGATGCGTCATGAAAAAGTAATAGCGGGCATCTTGAATGGGATTTTGTTTTTCAATGAACATTTAGATTGCAAGGCTTTTGTTATTTTTAGAGCTTCCTCACATTCAGTCGTTCCATTTTCCACCCTGACAAGTTTTCTTTTCCTTGCTTCAACCTTTTAGTTTGACATTTCCAACCATTTTGGAAAGTTGTTCAGCCTCTCCCCTAACTACTCACATGAATGCAAACATAATTCCTTTCAGTTAATACTTTTTTATACTTTTTAATTTCAACTGTTGCTCTGTTTGGCTCCTCCACAGAGGAACGAGCACGGATCTACTCGTCAGACAGCGACGATGGATCGGATGACGACAAAGCCCAGAGGTTGATGAAGGCTAAGAAACTGGATAGTGATGAGGTACGCTGGAACCAACCAACCAACCATACCTACTGATTTAGCTAGCCAGCTTATAGCTCGATTTGGACGCAGTACATACATGTTTAACCTGCTGGATGAGACACTGTAGGTAGATTTTCAGTTATCAAACTACATACAGGTTTAGCCAGCTAGATATTGTACATTGTAGAGCGATTTTTATTTTTATTTAATTTTTTTTGGCCAGTGAACTACATTCAAGGTTAACTAGGCAGATGTTGTTCACTGGGCTGTCCTCCTCGACCCGCATGTTTATCTGGCCAATATGTTGTGTCCCATACTTGCGTGTTTAGCTGAATGTTGGACATTGTACGTACTCAGTCTCACTCTGTTCCTCTCCAGGAGGGCGGAGAGTCTGCGGCGAAGCGGAAAGCAGATGATGACGACGATGACGATGATGATGAAGACGAGGAAACCGTGGCCAAGAAAAAGAAGTACGTCATTAGCGACGAAGATGATGATGACGACGAAGATGACGATGAATGACCTCTGAGCGCAAGCTCAGAAGTTTTTTTTTTGTATCATACCTTTATTTTTTATAGCTTCACTGTACATGCTGCTGTGCTTAATAAACATTATGTTAGAGATGCTGTCTCGACTTACCAACATAATCTTACTGTGTCTACACTACCTCTTATTGCATGGTTAAGCAGCAATGGGTTCCCTACAATATATTTCACTATCCATGGGTCATCCTTCTCCACTGGCAGTGATCCAGTGTTTTTCTGTTTAGGGTTGATGAGTCAAGCTCTGACCACCATTACCTCCATACTACTCGAGGTGGAGTTTTGTTGGGGCGATTTGGGAGCGTTTGATTGGGAGACATTGCAGAAAAGCCGGGGGGAGTGGAGAATTGATGGGAATAGCCCGTGGCGCTGCTCGACCTATGGTCCGGGAAACGCAAGGGCAATATAATAAAGTATAAATGTGTAATAACCAATTGTATAAATCTCTGGATTGCTTTTTTGACCATTATTACACATCCTCAACCTCCTGCAGTAGGGCCCTCCTGAAGGAGAAATCTGCAACTGGGTGTGGTGCGGGGTGTATAGTCTGTTGTACAACTCTGCCTGACGTGCCTGTTCTTCCTGCTATTCATTCATGGCGCCGAAAATCCGGGAAAGGAGATGACCGGCAGAGCTAGAGGTGTTTGCAGTAGTAGGTCCGCCATGAAGTTGTTTGAATGCTCTTCTTCCTCCGGGAGTTGGATGAATGTGGTACCACCCAGTCCCACCTCTTTCTGGTCATGGTGCTGTGATCCACATGTGAACAAACACCTCGCCGCCATCCAGACTGGCGGCTGTGTGTCATGCGTAGATATAAACTAGGCGGCGGGGGGCCTGCCCGCCATCTTGGATAGGATCGGGGCACCTTTTAAATATGACTTTCAGTGGCTTTTTTCAAAAATGTATTAATACTAACACGCTGGAGGAAAAAAGTCATTCCTAGTGCTGTTTACATGCAACATAGGAGCTATCGCGTCACACTAGCGCAACGGCGGCTGTGTGTTATGCGACGAAGCCTACATACCACTTTATCATTCTTGCTTGCATTCGGGAATCAAAGGGAATGGCTCCCCCTCCTGGTCAATAATGAACTGTTCACTATTGAATTATAACTGTGGTACTCTTCACTATGTTATTACTATTTCATCATTAATTTATTCTACTGCAAAACTTGCTCTAAATGTGCACTTCCAATGGCCATTTAATTTCATTTTTATTTTTTTTAATATGGGTAGGCCTAGAATGTTCCCTCTATTAACATAGCCTATATAGAGATCTGAAATTGCATTTAAGAAGCTCAAGTTTTCTTAGGAGGACCCCCAAATCCCCCGTTCACTAAAGGCCCATACTGTTTTTCATTTCTGCCTACGCCACTGACACACACAGACAGACACAAAAAAAGTGCTTCAATAGTGCCCTCTGCTGTTTGTTCTTCATGACCAGTTTCAATGGAGCACTGCTGAAACTGATAACCTAAGTTGCACAGGACATCCTAAAATATTGCTTCACCTATTCCAACATTTCAAGAACCACAGAAAAATATTCTCATTTAGAACCCAATTGGTATCTAATGGTGGGTCAAGCCAATGTCAAATTTCCTTTTTTTTTCCTATAAAAAATCTACTAACAGAGTTAGTATTTAGTCACAAGTTGCCAAATGTATTAAATTACACCAATGCTTCTCGCTGTGGGTGCACTGAATAACAACACTTAACCTTGCCAGAGAGTACTGCTCTGTCTCAAATGACACATTTGTGCACTATTTTTTTAGTGCGTAGGTCACTGTCCAGAGAAAGTGTCTGGATGATGCCATTGAAATGATCGGAAACGATCGGCCGTCATGCTGCCTGTATATCAGAAATGGAATGGTGTTAATACTGCGGACGAGTGAGCATACCCGTCACATTCGCTGACATGTTGCAGGCTGTGTGTAATCCACTTTCTGACATCATGTGCATTAGCACTACAAGCCAAAATATTTTTTCTTAAAATACCTCCATTTCTCACAGCAAGCGACTATTATGAGAAATTAACCCAGTTAACTTGAAATTCAAAGTCAATTTTTGGCTCTTTTTTTACCATCTAATGTACAAAGATTAAGTTACATCCTCTGACAACAAAGGTATTCCATGTAATTTATACTGTAATATTTTCATGGTTTTCTTCATATTCATGTATTTTTTATCAACTATGTCAATTTAATGTTTCATAATTTCTGGAATTATGAATGAGTATCAAATTTGTGTGGATACATGAGGGAAACATCAGCTCAAAACTGCTGACAATGGGGGTTGCCAGAAGCCGAGCGGGTAGAGAGTGTGTCCCCCAGGCCACAGGTCGAGCAGTGCCGCAGGTTCAAATCCCCTGTCCGGCTTTTCTGCAATGTCTCCCCCGACTCGTCATCCCAGTTTCCGATTTAATCCTGTCACTATCTCTCTCAATAAAGAATGAAAAACGGCACTTGCGCACAAAAAATAACTTAAAAAAAACTTGAGACACATATATAACCCTACCAGAGATGACAAATCCTGTCCGAGAAAGTACAATCCCTGCCATGTTTTGTTTCTACCGATGCAGGCAGGTACAATACCAGCAGATCCTCGGTAGAACAAAAACATAGCAGGACTT
>OMKY01253840.1:4710-20360 GCA_900302395.1 Bregmaceros cantori
CTGTATATAAAGTAGACGCAGCGTGCATGACGTCATCCATAGACTGTATATAAAGTAGACGCAGCGTGCATGACGTCATCCATAGACTGTATATAAAGTAGACGCAGCGTGCATGACATCATCCATAGACTGTATATAAAGTAGACGCAGCGTGCATGACGTCATCCATAGACTGTATATAAAGTAGACGCAGCGTGCATGACGTCATCCATAGACTGTATATAAAGTAGAGTCCTGCACTCCCGCGGGACCCGCGGGAATTGCGGGACGCGGGACAAAAATTGAAAGCTCATTGCGGGGGTGGGCGGGACTCAGCGAGAGGGGTGCGGGCGGGAGCGGAATTGAGCCGCAGTCCCGCAAGCTAAAATGTTTTTAGCTTGCGGGACTGCGGCTCAATTCCGCTCCGCCGGCATGCGGCTTCTCTTCGACCTATTTGGATAGGACGGTTGTATCAGATTCCGATCTAACGCCTACCATTTCCGGTCGCGGCGCTCGTTCCCATTTTAAATAAAGTTGCGGGGAAAAAAAAAAATCCGTTCTGCTCTTCCGTGTTCGGCTCTGCTCTCCCGATCATGACTGAAGAGGAGACTAAGCAGAGCTCATCTACTGGAAAAATATACAATACTTCAGAAGTACATGCTGGTATAAAAAGACTTCCGAGAACTAGCTCCGCCGGCATGCGGCTTCTCTTCGACGTATTTGGATCGGATACTTATAGCGTTTGTATCCGATTCCGATCTAACGCCTACCATTCCTGATTCCCATTCTCGCTCTCTCTCCCTCCCACTCGGTCTCTGTCTCTCTCTCGGGCTCTCTCTCTCGGGCGATCATTTTGTTTAATTCATTTCTTGAATTCATTTTTTAAACTGAAAGTTACTCAGTACTTTCTCTACTTAAGTAACTTTTTTGTGGAATTTTTTACGTTTACTTGAGTAACTATTTGGATGACTACTTTTTACTCGTACTTGAGTAATATTTTGCTGAGGTAACAATACTTTTACTTGAGTAATTTTTATGGCTACTCTGCCCATATCTGATTAGGATGTTGCAAAAAATGGCCTACGTTAGGACAATCCGTCCCATTTGCGTAATCTTACAAGGTCCCCTCAATTCATTTGTCTTTTTTTTTCTCGCCACAGGTGCCATTTTCTCATTTATTAGCTTCAGTATGAAAGGGCGATGAGGGGGACGTGCATATGAGTGCCAGCGATCTCGCGGCGCTGTGACCTAAACCACAGCAACAACACTATGTATGGTTGGCTGGCTTGGAGCAGCAGTCTAACCCGCTGCGCCACGGGGCCCGCCCCCTCTCCGTTAATTTCTGAGTGTGGGTAAACTGAGTGTGTGTTTTGTAGGTAAAACAGACTTCAAGCCCGGCTACTGGGTCGGTGTCAAGTATGATGAACCTCTGGGAAGAAATGATGGCAGGTAAGTCACATGACATGCTGAAAATGACACTGTTGTGAGGAGCGGATAATAGCTCTCAGGATGGCGCGGGAGGCGATTAAACACGCGAGCTGGCCCAGGGCTTGAGCAAACTCAGTGCAATGCAATGAGGCACAGACGCCAGAGTTCTCTCGTTGGGATGAAAGAACAACTCTCTCTTTATTCAGTTCTGTTCAGGCATTTATACATCTCGGTGTTCAACAGATCACTCCACTTTATTTCAGCCTATCGCAGCAATGTAAACTTGTTAGCATAACTTTGTTGACACATCCGCATGCGCTGTTCTGGTCAGCGGGACAAGACGTCCCAAACCATAACACTTACTCGGTGAGCTCTTCTCACATCCCGATTGTGTTCCATGACTGTCTGTTACAGCGTCAACGGGAAGAAGTACTTTGAATGCGGCAAGAACTACGGAGCGTTTGTGACCCCGACAAGCGTCACCATCGGAGACTTCCCGGAGGAGGACTACGGCTTGGACGAGATGTGACGAACTAGTCTTAACATTTTTTTCTCATCGTGTTCTCACTTTGCCAACGCAGTACCGATGTTGGTCTCATTTCATGGACTCCATTCCGACTGCTCTATTCAACCACTTGCATCTCAAGAGCGGAAAATGCTAGAGCTGTGTAGTTTTTTTTTTTGCCAGATTCACTTTGGTATGTAGCACGACGAAAATGATCTTCTCATCATATTTGAAGGACCACAGAACCTGTGGTCAGCTGTCACACTGTGGAATGAGGGACATTCTTGGTATGGGCAAGGGTATTGTGAAGTAAGGATCTTACTGATTGTGATACTGTAGTCTTTATCTTAATATTGAAATACTGTGTATTCTTTATCTACACATGCAACAGTGTATAAAACAAGCAATCAAATTTGACTTGCTGTCCTCCATATGAATTTTTTTATAACCGATATGCAACCGATTATACTCTGAATGAGAAGGTTGGCACAAGATGGGCAGAGATATGGTAAACAGAAGTCCATCGTTGCAATACTTCTGGCTGGTTATCAATTTAGGCGGAAAATGCTGTTGTAAAGGTATTTTCAAAAATGTGAAAGGATTGAACAGATCACTGTATTTACCGTACTATAAGACGGATTGGCCATAAAATGCCTATTTTTAAACTTTTTTTATTTTCATATGTAAGCCGCAACAGACTACGAGGCGGATTGAGAAAGAAAGGTGAAGTAAGAGAAACGGAGAGGAATCGACACACCAGAATTCCAACAGTTTCAAAAGATTGCGTTGGGCCGGTTGGCACAGTCCACTGGAAGGATTATACATCACATAAAAAATTTAAAAAACAAAAAATATTGTATCGTACACAAGTATCAACAAATTGTAATTAATAATAACAATAAATGAGTATTGACATCACTGGACTGTTATGGTACGGTCAGGGTGATAAGAGTGACAACTAGTCAGTGTTTGTGTATTTGACTAAGTGTCATGAACCACACAAAATCACTTTAAAACGCAACCAGAATTCATGCTCGTATAAGGCGCACTGGACTGTAGATTCAAGATTCTAATTTGCTATATTGCATATTAGAGCTGCAACCGATTAATCGATGATAATCGATTAATCGTTTCATGGTTTGGCCTATTGTTTGCTCAAACGTGTTGAATATATGTTATTCCCAATGCAATTTTTCCAGTGTCAAGGACTCAATACAATAAAGACAACATGTAAGCTTGCGTTAAAGCCCAGTATGTTATAATTTAGCCTGTAAGAGTAGGCCATTTCACGCTATTACTATAAAATGGAGATAGCGAAAGAGGAAAAAGTTTGTAATATTAACATTGCAAACTTTTAATGTTTCATAATCATAATTAATGCTAATAATCGTTGCGATTTTAAAGGAAAAATTAATCAGCCATGTTTACTCGGCAGTAAACATGGCTGATTAATCGATTATCAAAATAATCGTTAGTTGTAGCCCTATTGCTTATACATGACAGCAGTACACACACATGGAATTTTAGTTGGGCATGAAATGACTCAAGATCAACGGGTAATGAACAAGGTCAAAACTAAACTAAAAGAAAAGAACATATGTTATATAAAGTGGCATTGGCATAGAATCAGCACATGCAACATGTCAGCATATCGAGCTGGTCTGCCCCCTGCATTCAGTAGCATCACTGCGCCTGGGAAGAAACTGTTTCTCAGTCTTTAGTGTGCAGGGCTCTGTGCGCCTACCTGAGGGAAAGGGAGATGTAAGGCGCATCATTGTTTTTTTGTTTCGTCCTCATCGTGCGGAAAGTACCGTAATCGATTAATATCATCTGTGTAAAAAAAAAAAAAAAGACGAGTGGTTCATCTAAATCATGGTTCGTTGCAGCCCTCCTCACAGTACCTCTCAAGAATGAGAAAAGTCTATCAAGTTTGTGCACGGCATTGGGTGATGCATATTTCTGTTCAAGCTTGTATTGCTACGTCCTGTTGAACTGGCCTTGGAATGTAGGAAAGATTGTTGTAAATATGTCGATAGCTGTCTTGTTTCATGCAGATTCGGGAGTGGTTGTAATCAGATATGGGCATAAAAATTACTCAAGTAAAAGTATTGTTACCTCAGCAAAATATTACTCAAGTAGGAGTTAAAAGTAGTCATCCAAATAGTTACTCAAGTAAAAGTAAAAAAAAGTATTCCACGAAAAAGTAACTTAACTAGCGAAAGTACTGAGTAACTTTCAGTTTAAAAAATGAATTCAAAAAATGAATGAAAAAAAAAAAGATCGCCCGAGAGAGAGAGAGCCCGAGAGAGAGACAGAGACCGAGTGGGAGAGAGAGAGAGAGCGAGAGACACCAAGAGAGAGAGAGCGAGCGAGAACGCCTAAGAGAGATATATGACGTCAACATATGTGCCAACAGTTTCCAACGGGTGTCGCTAAAGGCAGAGTTAATGTACCGAGTACTTTTTACTGACATCTCAGTAAAAAAAAATTTTTTTCACCTCAAATTTACTTGAGTAAAAGTAGAAAGTAACTCGTGAAAATGTACTCCAAAAGTAAAAAAGTACACAAAAAAATTGTAACTGAGTAAACGTAATGCGTTACTGCCCATCTCTGGTTGTAATCAGGGCTTTGAACCGGTTCAAGGAGTGAAAACAAAAACCGGGAACTTTTTGAATTCTCCAGGGAACAGAAACAAAACCGTTATTATTTCTTATGTTCTGGAACAGGAACACTTATTTGAAAATAATGGTAACCGGTTAATAACTGTTGTATTTTGTTCCTCAATGTTTTCGTTGAAACACTGCCGTGCGCCTTCCCTGCCCCCTGACCTCACCGTGCCGGCGAGTGCCCCGCACGGCGCGGTTGTCCGGTGCTCCGCCAGTCTCTGCCGCCGTGCACCGCTCCTTCCCAGCCGTGCCCGTGACGAGTGTCGATGTAAATTGAAACACCGCCTGGCACAACTTGTGCCAAGCTGACAGGAACGAAATTAACCGTTCCGGGAACAATATTTTTTTGTTCTCTTTTTTTTTTTTCTAAGTTATTTTTTCTGCCGTCAGCGCCGTTTTTCGAGGATTAGTCGGAAAATGGGTTGAAGAGATCGGGGGTAGACATTGCAGACAAGTCGATGAGCGGTAGTCGAACTCGCGACACTGCGGGCGCTGCGGTAGACACAGCGCCACTAACATGAGTGGGGTCGCGTTAGGTGCGGTGTCCATAACCACTCGGCCAACGCGGACCCCATATTTTTTTGTTCTAACCGGTTCGGGAGCGTCAACTTATTGGTGGAACTCATAACCGGAAACGTTATAATTCTGTTTCTGTTCGTAACGAACCGATTGGGAAAAAATATTGGTTCAAAGCCCTGCTTGTAATATTATTTGCTAGAAAATGCAGCTGTTCAGCTCCTAAAACTACATTGAATGAAATTAAAAAAAAAAAATTGTTAACCTCCGTGCTGGCTCTGTGTCGCAGTCGGTAAGGCGCCCACAGCCGCCACATGTATGGTGCTTGGTGTTATGGGCAGCGTTGCAAGTTCTCCTCCCCTTTGCCGACATTTTTGCAAGGTTGAATTATTTGCTATAAACTGCAACTGTTGAACTCTTAGACTAAAACCACGCTGAATGAAATGTATTGAAAATATTTGTTAACCCCCGTGCTGGCTCTGTGGCGCAGTCTGTTAGACACCCACAAGACAGTCTGTGACTTAGTTCACAGGTACGGGCAGTGTTGCCAGTTCTCCTCCCCTTTGTCAACATTTCTGAACCACCAAAAAAAACAACAACTTAAAAGCATTACTTTTTTCAAGTAATCCCCTACTAGATTACTTTTGGATTTTTTTAAAATAATTCAATCATACAATAAATAATGTAATGCTTTTTTAAAATGTTTTTAATTTAAAAATTCAGAATAAATTATGAGTTCAAATGACAACAGCAGCAGTTTATAGTAAATCATTTGTTAGAAATCAAAAAAAGAAAAAAGATTAGAAAGATTTTCCTAAAATGTAATCTAGCCAACTATCTTCCACCCATCTTGTGAATAAAAGGATTGTCCTGTATTTGGTAATAAGGTGCATTCTGTTGTTTTTTGTTTTTTTTCAATCAATATGGGACTTTTTCCATTGACATAGAGCTCCAAGTAATACCCTTGTAATGACAGCATCACTCAGAGAATCAGGTCTATAGACGAGTTCGGGGTGTACTCCCGGTGTCTGAACGTCTTGCCCGGTGTCATTTAGTCCGATGTGTTTTTGGTTATTTTTCAACATGTATATTTGGTGGGAACACACACCTACCGGGTTATTTAAAACGGATGGTGGTAACTTGCGGTGTGCTATTGCTCTCGTGCGGATCTGTGACCCACAAACGCATGATTTAATAATCAGTGCAACTCATTCCATTTTCCCATTCCTTTTGTAATTACTAGTAGAAGCAGCCAGCCTATTGGTCCAGAAGAACATGTGATCACTCGGTGAGTAACTTTAAGTCGGATTTTGACTGTAATTCATCAATATTTATACAAAATTATAAACTGAGCGAGTGGGGTGGTGTGTTTACTGGTCACAGACGACATCTAGTGGTCGGATTTTGAACTGGCGTGCGTTTTGTGTGTTTTGTTTGCTCGGTTCCTCGGTCAAGTACCAGAGTTGCCATAGGCTACCATTAGGCACCGGAAGTGTGTTTCCTCCCGACAGGACAAAATGCCAGCCCCCTGTATTTCACAGGTAAACTCGTCTATAGAGACATGGAATTCCTCATTCTACAGACCCATGTGATTATTTGTAGTGCAAACACACAGACATCCCCGTGTATCGGTGTCCGTGACGCCGGCCTGCGGCTAAAGGTTAGCATTAGCATGCTGCTGGGATCTCATTAGAGCAGACATGGTGTGTGGGTCTGACGGCTCATCTCGAGATGAAGACAGCTCACTAATTATGTGACGACTGTCATGCTCTCCATGTGATAATTGGTCCTCTAAGGGAAGATGGGGACAATGGGATGGACTGGGAGTATTTCCTCAAACCTGCAGTTTGTGCTGGCATTGCTATCTATTATTGTATGTCGTTATTGTACTTCTTTGTTACTTCTTAAAAAGTAAGTAAGTATTACTTCAGGGCTCCGAACCGGTTCAAGGAACGTAAACGAAAACCGAAAACGAACAGTATTTTCCGGAATTTTACAAGGAGCGGAAACGGAAAAGGAAAAAGATTTGTTCAACTGTTACGGAAGAGAAACGGAACATTATGAAATCCACAAAACTGTTCTGTTTTCTAAATATTTTAGCATATCCTATGTCTGGGAGACTGTTTCCTTCCACTTTCACTGTCAGTTGTCAAGCCCCATGCATCTGGGGCTCCATTTTGTGGACAGACGAGGAAGCGAGTAGAACGGCGTTAATACAGTTGCTTTGGAGTTTGAAAGTCCACCAAATACATTTTTATAAAAACTACATCTAAACTTAACATTGCACAATATAAGGAACTTAAAGAACGAACGAAATGTTTGTGTTCCGAACCGGTTCAGGACCAATATTTTGGTGGTGGAACCTGCATGAACCGTTCGGAACGGAACATTTTAAAATTAATTTCGTTTTCAAGCCCTGCTTACATTACTGATATGGTAACACGTCATATTAACGTTCCGCTATAAGTGGTTAACTAATGGTTTGTAGTGCACATAGACTGGATATAAAGTAGACGCAGCGTGCATGGCGTCACCCCATTGCTTTCATCCAACTTTTTTGTGCCCGCTGACTGCGCGCCGTCATTGTTGAAAGTACCCGTATATCCGGTACCAGGAGAGATGGAGAGAGCTATACAGTATATGAGAGAGAGACGCCCCACACGCGTCTTCTTCCGGTGGTACTGTCCGCTAGGGGCGCCAACGACCGAGTCAGAATGAATGGGATCCTATGGGAGCTGAAATCAAAAATATTAACGCCAAATCTGACGCGTTTGTGAAATTATGACCCCCCCCTCACACAATGAACCGTTAATTATCCTGACAATATATATTAAAACATCAATTAGAAACAATCTTTAAATAGGTCAAACAGCCTGCTAAAATTGGTATATTTCTATTGTAAATCCCATAGGCTCCGTGCTTTTGGTAGCACACGGAAGTCGGCACGCCGGCTGAAGCGAATGCAACGTCCATATTTATATACAGTCAATGTTAGTGCATCTATAATACTATCATTAACACTTATTAAACAATAACTTACTGATTGTATAACACTTATCAAACACGTTTTTTTATATAATAATGCATTGATAGCCATATAACTAAACTACTTTATATAACACTATGTACGTTTAACTACACAAGTTTAATACATCACTGCTTTATTAGGAATCTAATTTTTAAAATAAATGTTTTGCTTATGGTTGCAGTGTAGTAGGCTGAAATGGCACTGATTCCATCGTTTTAATGACATCTAAATGACTTAAAATACGTAAAAATTGGTTATTGATTTACAAATACCGCAAGTTGCATAGTCTTATGGATTAATGCATTGCCCGCTAATCATTCTTTTTATTGGCCAATTAGCAACTAACAGCTCCTTACTTCAAAAAAATATTCCGCTACACATGAAGGCAGAAACCTAAAGCACATAGATAGTCCTCCACCATCTTACCAATCACATAGAAATAAAATAGACCGATTGCCTAAGTTCTCTCACACGATTAATTGCTGGTTGACCCTGATCTGAATAAATAAAACAATAAAAACAAACGGAAACAATTTGCATTATTTGCCTATGATAGTATTGACAAAAAAAACTTTAACGCAAACATTTCAACACATAATTTAATGTGTTCCAATTTTTTAAAATTAATTTAAATCAGAGTAGTTCCAGACTCTATTATGAGTTTAACAGCTGAAATTAATCCAAAAGCAACCCCTTCCCAACGCTATAAATAGAAAAACAACAGAATCACATTTGTGTTGAATCATGAATAATGTTGCCCATTTTTTTTTTAAATGTTTTTTCCAGCCCATTCAGGCTGTTTTTTTCAAGCTTTATTTATTAGGATTAGTGGAAACGGGTGAAGATGGGGGGTAGACATGCGGGAAATATGTCGGTGGTGGGATTCAAACCACCGACTCACCGCGCCATTAAGGCATATGCATGCTTTCCAGTGCACTGCCTAACTGACTGAGCTACTGGGCAGCACATGTTGTCCATTTTTATGTGTTGGATTAAACAAATGTAATATTTAATAATATTTTCTGGAAAAAAGATATACATAATTGTGCAAAAACTAAGAATATGAAGACAATCTTCAACAGAAATCAACATTTCTTGGTTAAAATGAACTACAAGTCACTGTTTTTGAGTTGACATGATTTATCTCTATACGAAAAATATGAGCATTTTCTTTTAGAGACGAAAGAAAATTCAAGTTATTAATCGACCCATTGTTTCAATAACCAGTTCCAATATGTTGTTTGCAGGCTTAGTGTGTGTGTGTGTGTGTGTGTGTGTTTTGTAAGCAGGCTGATCCTAGTGGTCCGTGGTGGGCTGCACAACGAGGCCACTTCAATCTTTCCTCAGACCTTCTCTCTTTCCACACAGCCAACCAATCAGCCAACCTCCATTCTACACATGACCAATCACAGCCCCCCACTCCGCTCGCTCGCTCGCACACACACACACACACACACACACACACACACACCTTCTCCTACTCTCTCACACAGTGCTTTCTCCCAAGATTCAATGTTCACTGTTTACAGCCACTGCCACTCTGCAACACTTGACTCCATTAAAATACACCAGAATCGGCTTTGTTGGTCATGTTTTTGTTTTTAATTTATTTTTTGGGGCAGCACGGTGGTGCAGTGGTTAGCATTGCTGCCTCTAGAAGGTCCTGGGTTCGAATCCCAACCCAGCCAGGCCCTTTCTGCGTGGAGTTTACATGTTCTCCCCTTGTCTGTGTGGGTTTCCCCCACCACCAAAAACATGTTCTAGTTAACCTGCTCCAGTCAGTGCCCCTGGCCAAGGCACTGGCTCACGATCTGGAGTTGGCCCCTGGGCGCTGCGCTGTGGCTGCCCACTGCTGCTCAGGGATGGGTTAAATGAGGAGGAAGAATTTCACTATACATGTATGTATGCATGATGAAATAAAGTATCTTATCTTATCAAATGTCATTTTATATTTTATTGACAAGGTTAGTGTGAAAGGGGGATGAGAGTGTGAGAGCTGACCTGCATCATATATATATGACGGCAGTCAAGTATAAGATTGATAACATGCAATTGATTCATTTACTTACCAAACAGTTACTCAAACTCAAGACTCAATGTATTGTGGGTTCAGTGTGCACGACATCACCTTAGTAGGCTGGGCTCGATAGCTTTTGCGTAAGTAACATGCCCGAAATTCACGGCTATTTTTTGGTCCATTCGGTCCATTTTTGGCCCATTTCAGCATTACTCAAGATGAGCTGGAAAGAGGCAAAGAAGGGGGAGACATGCAGAAACAAGTTTGGTGAGTGGAGAGAGAGAAAAAAAGTGATCCATTGTCAGGTAATAACCTATATCTTTCTCCTTTCTCTCTCTCCCTCTCTATCTGCCTGTCTCTCTTCCTCTCTCTCCAGTTGTTGAACCAGGTGCTGAACAGGGTGACTGCGGAGAGGAATCTGTTTGATCGTGTGGTCAACCTGCGACTACCAGGTAACCGTAATGGCAGTAATATAGCATAACATTTCTCTCTCGGTCCACAAGAATGGACAAGTAACAATACTTAATTTTTTTATCATTCTGTTCTACTCAAGGTGAGTGTGCAGGGTTGGGAAGGGCTTACTTTTAGATTACTTTTTTTTTTACGTAATCAAATAATATCTAACAGATGATTTGCTATGAACTGTAACTGATTATATGGTATGAGGTAACCCTGATCTGAATGAATAAAACAATAAAAATAAACAGAAACACATTACATTATTTGCTTATGATTGTATTGAGAAATTAACTTTAACTCAAACATTTCAACACATCATTTAATAATAAAATGTTTTTAATTAATTTAAATCAGAGTAGTTTCAGACTATGTTATGAGTTTAACATCTGATATTAATCCAAAAGCAACCCATTCCTAACGCTGAATGTAAATGAGTATGAATAAATAGAGAAACAGCAGACAGAGAAGAGAGTTAGAGAAGTGGACTTGTGAGGTCGGCAGTTTTGATTTAAAAATGGTCAATGTTGCAGAGTTTGGGTACTAATGAAAAACTCTCATCAAAAGTAAAGATGCAACCGCAGGCGTTTTCACTGTTTCACTGTCACCATATAAACATTGCATAAGTCGACCAGGCTTTAATGTCAGCTTGCAATAGATTTTAATAATTTCCTTCCAAAACTTCACACAAGGTTATTTTTGCATCTGCGTCTTAATTCCCCTTATCGCTCCCCACGTTATAGGTTTATTTTGCACAATGTACGATATGTCATATCCTTGTCACATGTGCTTCAGGACAGAGGGCGAGGTTTATCCGGGGCCAGTCATGCACTAAGCATGCAGCCTTTCCATTGCAAAAATGATTATATGTTTTTGGTCGCGTTGGTTTGTCCCCTGGATAACTGAAAGAAGTTGAGCACAGATCTGGATGAAATTTTGCAGAGTTGTTGGAAATGACGAGAGAAGAAAGTGATTAAATGTTGGTGCCTTTCTGTAGCCTATAAGTAAAATAATAGTCATACTTCATTATGATTAACGGGTGAACGATCCCCGTTCTCCGTAGTGACATCACACCGCGTGGCTGCGTGGCCACGACTCCTGTGCCTGCAGCAAGCAACATAATCATACTTAATCACCAACACCTACAGGCCATGTAAAAATCTGAGTGATGGGTTAGGTACAACAGCGTCCGCTTCCTAACTATTACAAATGTCTAGCGATGTGCGATGCGTGGAAGATGCGTTGGTTCTGGCTCGCCAGGCTACTACTCTACAAGCACTTGCATTGATAATGACTTGCCACTATGGCGCAGGTTTGCAATCTCTGAGTGCTTCTAGTTTGGCATGTGATTCAAAAAACCCTGATACTCTCTCTCTATATCTATCCTTGCTCCACTTTTCTCTTTGTATGCCCGTTTGTCTCTCTCACACATCTCTCTCTCTCCCACTCTCTGTCTCTCTCTCTCTCTCTCTCTCTCTCTCTCTCTCTCTCTCCTTCTCATGTCCACGATTCTTTCCTCTCTCTCTCTGCATCTCTTTCTCAATCTCTCAGAAAAGACATACAGACTGAAAGAGATGCGTGAACCAACAGCATATTAACACACACACACACACACGTACAAGCATGTACGCCATCTCAGCTACGAACACGTGCGGGCAGCGCAAGGAAACAACGTCATGCAAGCACCAATCAGCCAGCACCTCTGGCAGATTTAGTGGAGACCGCGTGCGCTGATTTGCAGCTGGCCGGGCCCCCGGGGAGGAAGGAGGTGTGAGGTCTGTGCAAATTGGCGAGGCGAGTGGCAAGGCCGGGGAAAACGGGGCAAAATGATTAGCAGTAATGGAGAAAGGAGGAAAAGGTAATGAAACGCAGAGGCCGGCGTGCAAGGAATTGATGTAAAGATCTTGAGGGGAGGCTGAGTCCTGCTGAGCAGTGCTCCTCAACTGGTTTTACCACTAGGAATGCTAAATTGGCGGGAAAAGACGGTGTAAAAACAGAGTTCATAGGGTCATAGGAAGCCTGTAAAAACCATGGGATTTTCAAATAGATTTTCCAAGTCATGGGGGGAGTAATTTTGTCCCGCGCTTCTGTTGGTCACTTCCGGTATGTATGTGTATAAAGTCTGGTAGAAGGCCACAGTACGAGGACACAAAACGTTCAAAACGCACACCAGTTCAAAATCCGACCATTAGATGTCGCTTTGTGACCAGTTACACATCATCCCTTCGTGTCGCTTCGTGCAATATTTTACATAAATATTGATGAAATACAGTGAAAATCCTACTTGAAGTTACTCATCGAGTGGTCACATGTTCTTCTGGACCAATCGGCTGGCTGCTTCTACTAGTAATTCCAAAAAGAATGAGAAAATGGAACGGGTTGCACTGATTATTAAATTATGCATTTGTGGGTCACAGATCCGCACGAGAGCATTTGGGTGTTGAATAGCACACCACAAGTTACCACCATCCTTTTTTTAAATAACCCTGTAGGCGTGTGTTCCCACCGAATAGACATGCTGGAAAAATAGCCAAAAGCATGGCCAACTAAATGGCAGCAGAAGTGACATTCAGAGTGCAAATTTATCCGGAAATACTTGCTAAACTCGTTTATTGTCCTGCCCTGCTAGGATAAATCTATGATGTTTAACTGTCCCCTTGCTGTTCTGGTGCCACTCAGAACCACATCTAATGCATCTAATCCCCAGCACGGGTGTTTTTTTCCCCCCCTTTCTTCGTTCTAAGCTTTCTTTTGAAAACGTTGGCATGGAAATTGCAGAGGAAGTTATTAACTGCCACATACCTGAGTTGGCGAGTGCTCATATCAGATGCTTTGTCAGTCTCGGCCTTCAAAAAGCTTGAAAGCCGCTGACGGTCCTTCTATCGCTGAGTTGTATTCAACTCCCCAACAAGTCAGCAGTGGCAAGGACTCTTTGATATACACAGAACACCACATATTGGTAGACAAGCAACTCATAATGAACAGATTGAAAGCATTGGGGAACGTGTCAAGGGAATGAAAACAATTTGTCACAACTTTCAACAAATATAACTTTATAATCGTTTCTTCCTCAGAATGCTGTTGATTTGGGGTCCGTGTTGGCCGAGTGGTTATGCACACCTCATCTAACGCGACCCCATTCATGTTAGTGGCGCTGTGTCTACCGCAGTGTCGCGAGTTCGACTACGCTCGTCGACTTGTCTGCAATGTCTACCCCCGATCTCTTCAACCCAGTTTCCGACTAATCCTATCCAATAAAGATGGAAAAACGGCGCTGACGCCGGAAAAATTACTTAAAAAAAAAAAAAAAAGGTTATGCTTTATAGATTACTAGTTACTGGAACATCTTTGGAGAGAGGGCTTTGATTGTCCTAGTTATCTTTGAAAGTATGCCAGACAGGAAAAGCGTCTGAATACATTCCATTTGAGAAACATTCGCAGAATCCTCGGCATCACCTGGCAAAACAAGATTACCAATGCCGTTGTCCTTGAACGTGCCGGCTTACCATCCATACACAAGCTCCTGAAACAGCGACGGCTCCACCTGGCTAGGACATGTTCACCGCATGGACGACCACAGAATCCCCAAAATGTTGCTTTATGGAGAGCTACGGACTGTCACCAGTCAATTTCATTTCAATTTCCATTTCAAGGTCTCGGAGACCAAAGGCAAAAGTATTACAAAAGAAACACAAAGTCACGACACGTCCATGCGGTCCGAATCGGCTGGTTCGCTTATCTGGTCCTCCTGGTCCGCCGAGGTAGGATCGGGCGCAGGCAGAAGATCCCTGGGGGCACAGGACACAGGAGAAAGGCGAGACCAGGTAAGTCATAAATCCAGCGGATTATAAATCAATCTGCTACATTAAGTTGGATTCGATCTCGTCAATGTATTGGCGAGTGACGTGCTCTGTCAGGCAAACGTACCTGCTCAGAGGTTATGGGGCTGCGTCTATCCGCGCAACTGGACGACCCAAGCAACGCTTCAAGGACGTTGTCAAAAAGGACATGAAAGAACTTGAAATGGATGTCCAAAACTGGGAGACTATTGCTGCTGAACGCCCACGATGGAGACTGACCCTTTCCCAACACCTGGAGGCAGGTGAAAAAAAAGCAGAGAGACTCGGCTAGGGACAGACGGGAGGAGAGGGAAGCAAACAAGGACTGCTCACAGAACACTAACTTCACCTGTGACTTTTGCAATCGGCAGTGCCTGTCAAGAATTAGCCTGGCAAGCCAGACCCAATGCACCAATTCACACACCGACACACACACACAAATACATTTCGTTTTATTTTATTTGTGGACAAAGCACCCGCTGGATGGCTGCGCGAGTGTAGTGGTTAAGACAGCCCCATGCGCTGTTCGCAATGAAATGCATTTTGTAACGACGCAATGTTCCAAAAATGCTACTGAGACACACACCGACACAGACACATACACACTAGAGCTGGGCGAGTCGTCACTGATTCGATTCTTTTAACCGATCCTTAAAAAGACTCGTGACTCACGGTTCACTGCTGAAGAAAGATCCGAGTCAGTTGAGTCATTAGTTTGGGCTGCACTCCAGCATTCATCCAGGTTAATATAATAAATAGAAGTGCTGCTATAATAGTGCTAATCGTTACAAAGTGGATCTTAGCAATAACAATGCAATATTATATAATATATGCATCATTACATTTTCATTATATTATTATATATTTAATAAATATCGAATATTTTAGTGATCAATTAGTGTAGTGCTACTGTTGCAATATTGCAACAGTAGCACTGTTGCAACAATGCAATAGTATTGCATTGTTATTATAATTGTTGTTGTTGTTATTATTATTAATATCAAATATTTAAGTGAGCAACATTTTGATTTCTGTATTAGTGTTATTGTCAAAATTATATTGTTGAAATGTAAATAATGCAATTCATATTATTTCATTTAAGGAAGATTTAGTGTTGCATTATGAAGTTATAACATGCAAAAGTCCATTATTTTTACGATCTTTAATTTTGTTAATAATGTAACTGTGTTGACCTTGAAATACTTAATATCGTTAT